>VXBU01001756.1:1796151-1825162 GCA_013400315.1 Bombycilla garrulus
CGGGGACACAGCCCCTGGTGGCGGCGGCACCCTCGGGGACACAGCCCCTGGTGGCGGCGGCACCCTCGGGGGCTGCGCCGGGACCCGCCGCGGTGACCGGCGAGGGCGCGGTGACACAGCCTCATTCGGCGCGCAGATCCCCCCGACACAGAGCGGGCAGAAAGGTCCGGGCAGCCAGGCTGGCCCTGGAAGGCGCAGGGATCCAGGCCGCCTGGGCTCCCCCACCCCAGGACCCCGGCAGGGGTGCCTGTCAGGTCCCGTGGGAAAAGCTGCCCGGTTTCAGGTGTTGAACCCAAATTCCGCCAGGCAGGAGGGTGGGAAGCGGCGAGGCCAGAGGAGCAGCCATCCGTCTGCTTTGTGTTCCTTGGATGCTCAGTGAGGTTTGGCCCTTCTGCAGCTGGATCCAGATGTCACACCTGGGTTTGCTGACCTGTTGTCGACCTGTTTGCTCGGCACTCGGGAGCCATCCCAGCCCTACCAGCTCCCATGCTGATCCTAACTGGGAATAAGAGATTGATGCTGTGTTTGGAATTGGCCAAACCACCTCCGAAGCCAGCAATAGCTAGGTAGAGTCAGCTTTTAGTTTTCCTTATTTCCCTTTTTCGGATGTGGTTCCTGCCAAACCAGGTGCCGTATATAAATATATATGTATAAAAAAATCTGTTGCCTTTGAGAGAACCGTATGGAAGCTGTACTTACAACATCAACTTGTGTCAGGAGCTTACAATATGCAGATCTGGGAAGCGGAAACCCTACACATGAGTCAACTGGCAGGCGGATGGGATTTTCTAACACTTTCTGATTGGAGATGTGCTCCAAAAAGTAATAATAAATGGTATTACAAGCAGTCGTGCAGTTGTGGGGAGGCTGCGTGCTGCTGCTGGTGCGGGAGGTGCAGCCTCACCAGGCAGGACTGCAGGACACGGACGGACCAAAGGCCAGAAGGAGCCGCTGAAATCTCCCCAGAAACAGCAGGATTGGTGCTGCCACTGCGTCTGCCCTCGGCTGGCTGGGCAGCCCGCACTGGGGGACTGCCTCCCTGCCTTATCACCTCCCAATCCTGATTGCAGCGCCGGCGTTTCAGCTTGCAGGGCTGCGAGGGCGCAGCTGAATGTGATTTTTTTTGGTAATGAACTGCCCGAGTGGCAGGTAGCGGAAGTCGCACGGGGCTGCACATCACCCGCAGTGACGCCAGCCCGCCTGGATTTAACCCCTTTTCCCGAGCTACGAAATCATCACTCCCTGACATCGTGCACAGTCCACAGCCCTCGCTCACATATCAGGAGGCAAAATTGATCAAAACGCTAAACTCAAAAAACTCCCCGGTATTTTGTGGTGTTTTTCTAGAGCTGATGTTGCCTGTGTCGGTTCCAGCCCGGGGATTGCAATGTTGCGCTTGTAGTTGGGGAGCTGGAAGCAAAACTGCCTAGAAACTGGTAACAAACCAATGCGAGACTTCCTCCTGCTGTCATTGTTCTCAGGGAGAGGAGGGAGGAACAAATAGGATGGGAGAGGATGCTGGCTTGCTCTTAATGTGCTTTCCGTCCAAGAATACACAGGATTATTTGTGAAAAACATAAGGATTAATATATGCATATATATATATATATGTATGTCTAATCCTGCAAATAGACAGATTGTCCTGATCTTCGGCACGAGTGCCAAGTCCCAAGCTAAGCTGTGATTTAATTATGATCTATCCGCTGCCTATAGAGATGGGAAAATTGTAGAGGACCCTCCTGTTATCACTGAAATAAGAAATGCTTAAAGTGGTAGAGGGAAGTGACAGGAAAATCCCAGAGAGGGCTGCTGTTTCCAGGTGCTTGGAGCAAAATCAGAGCCTTGGAGGGGAGATGTGCACCCAGTGACCTCCAGGGCTGCTGCGTGGGCTGTACTGGTGCCCAGCACACGCTGCAGGAAAAGCTTAATCTGAGCAGTCATTTTCTGTAGAAGCTCTTTCCATAAAAAAAAATATTAAGTTTCCAATATGTTACTCTTTTAGTTATGTATTTACCAATCTATCTGTGTCTCTCTGTACACTGTTTTTTTTTCTGCCAGAAGCATCTAAACAAACCTTGCAGTTGCAGTCACCGTGACTCAAAACAAAGTACTCAGTTGAACCAGCTCAAAATATTTTGCCGTGAGTCATTTCAGCACGAAATTGAGTTTCCACCTTTGCAGGTCCCCCCTGGGCATGGCAGCCGGACCCTGCTGTGTCACTCCAGCTCCAGCCAGCCCTGGCACAGCTGTGGGTGAGATGCAGCATGGGCAGGGCAGCACCAAGCCAAATAAAGGAATGGAGTTACCACATCCCGTCCTTCATTAAACAATAACCGTGGCACAGCCCTTCTAGCTCACTCCCCATGTCCCTCATCGGCTCCGTTTCCATTTCTACCGCCACAGACACTGGGATCATTCTGTGAAAGGTCATTGTTTTTCCTGTTTCATTTCCATTTGGGAAGTGGGGAGATGTGAAAATGTCATATTTCCTACAGGCCTTGGTGAGCAATGAGCACCTCAATGACCCAAAGCTCTGCTGTCAGCAGTGGGGACCCTGAGATCACTATTTTTGATTTACTCATCGAAGGGCATCCAGCCCCCATATAAACCATCCAGGTCGTTTGACCTCTGCCTAAAACTAAATTTAATTATCTAACCGTGCCATCACTGTTAATTATATTGTGAGGGGATGTATGTAGAATGAGTAAATCTCAGTGACACATAAGCTCTTGCCCAATTAGCAACAGCTTCAAGTGCTCTGGGCTGTGGATCATTCTTCAAAAGATGATCGAGAAAAGGAATGGAGCAAACAAGGCAACATGTTTGGGCCCCAAAATATGATTTATTCCACAATAATTCTGTGACTACGTGGCCCTTATTTTTCTGGTGTCCTAAGTCCAGGCAGGTTTATCCCAGTAAGAGAGTACTTAAAGGTCTCTGCCCAAACTGAACAGAGAATGCTGAAAAATGTATGCTCTGTAAAATGCATAATAATTGGGGTTTAGGCTAACATGCAGCTGTGTTAAAAGAGACTCAGAAATGACTGGCTACATGTGTCCTAACCTACATCTATTGATCTCAAATGCACTTTAACTGATTCATTATCACTTACTGATTGCTCGTCCTCCTGCTGATGTGGGTTCCTCTCCAGGGAGAGAAGTGTTTTTCCATTGCATCCCTGGAGCAGAGCAGGACTACGTGAGTGAACCCTGCTGCCAGGATTTTTCCTATAGCTGTATACAAAAGAAAAATCCCGTGTAAATAGTTCATCACTCCCTTCCTTAAGCATTGTGTAAGTACAAACTCCTGTAATCACTGCGATGGGGGAGTAAATGGAAAATCAGCAAGGGCTCTTTGGAAAACCCTTCCTCTCCGGATTCATCCCAGGGAGCAGAGTGGTGCAGTCAAACAGCAAATTCCTGGGGCACCACGGGGAAAGAGACAGGGAATGGTTCACTTCCAGGAGGTCAACTCACCCACAGCACCTCTCCAAGCTGCTTTTCTTCCCCAAAATATTTAACACTGATGACCAGCACAGGGTTTTCTTCATGCCCCTTCTGTTGTTGTTGCATTTGTCCTCTCTTGAGAGCTGCCACTGTGGGCCAAAGCTACCAAGGACACACCAGCCTAGAAGCCACCCCCAGAATGTTGCTAAAAGCAGCAGGAGTGCTCGCTGTGCCCTTGCCTGGTTTATGGAGCTCAGACTCGCTCTGTGCCTGGCCTGAGCTAAAGGAGGGTAGCAAGCACACACACCCTTTGAAGCACCTCTGTATTATCTACCGGAACGCTGAAATTTAAAAGTAAAATTTCGGGTTTCAGATAAAGCAGAGCTGTAGGTAATGATGTGTGTGCCTCCCCAGCAGATGCAGCAGGAGCTGATGTCTCCCCTCAGCCTGGCTGTAGCATCAGGGGTCTAACGTGTCCCTTTCGCAATACATTTTTACACTGCTGTTTGGGAACACTCCACACTAGTGATGCAGGGTTTGGTTTTGTCAATTAACCTCTTTCCTTTGTGCCTCCTCTACAAAGGAAAAAAAAAAAACACATTAAAGGGCAACCCTGCTCTTCAGGCGGGTGTCAGGTCTTTTATAGTCATTTAAGATGTGCCAATTGTGACTTGTTAGAAACCAATCAAAACCCCATTTTTGCACTGCTTGCAGAAAACCTAAGGTGGCCTTGCCCCCAGCAAACCACGTCCCCACAGTCCCACTGAGGAATATTAATCTGTCCTTTCTTTGCTGGGGTCTCAGGGATGATATCAGTATGTGTAAGATCCAGAATGCATGAGCTGCCAGAATCGGGACGTTCCCCACAACCCACCTGCCACAGCAGGGAAGTCCTTTGGGAGCCCCTTCCCATAAATACTGGATTTACAGCCCCATCCACGGGGTGGAACAGCTGCTCCATTTGTCAAGTGCCTTTTATCAAAATTATTTATCATCCCAATACATTCTTTATGCGGATCAGTCTGGAGCTGAGCTACCCTAAGCCAACCGGTATTTATTTTCTCTCTTTCACTTTTCTCTCCTGGGTTGCCTTGCATCCCAAAGACAGCCCCAGGTCTGGGAAACACCTGACCCGAAGCTACCCCCATCTGGCATGAAGCACAGATCAGTAGAACAAGAGAAACTGGCTTCTATCTTTTGTCAAATGCAAATTACTGGGAGTTAATTAAGACACATTTCAAGAACAGTGAGGTTTTTGGTTTTTTTCAAATTATAATCTATCCTGAGGTGTGGGTAGGGTTCAACAGCTGTCCTCGGGAGAGGGGTTACAGAACTGGAACTGCAGTTGGCAAAGGTGCTCACAACAAAGGTCCCACAGGGTTCTCCAAGAGCTGTGAGACTGGAGGCAATAAAGGTCCAAAATCCCCTTGGCATAAATTTTTTTCCAGATTTCCTTTTTTTTTTTTCAAATGATCAGTGCCTTCACCATGGCTTGTGAGATCTGTTGTCCTCCAAAGATAGGACCACAAACACATGGTGCTTCTGCCTTGTTGGGAGCATGTTGAATACTTTCCATTTTCCCCTGAAAAAGGCATCTTTTAGACATACCCCCCACCCCAAAAAAAAAGTTTTAAAAAAAATAATAAATAAAGCTTAAACTACAGAACAGACTTTGCAAGTGTTTTCAGGCTTCCCACTCCTCATCAATGCCTGAAGCAGAAGCAAGTCAGAAAACAACTGGAGGTTCTTTAAGCAACTCAAAGCAATCGTCTGAGTAGTGCTTAAAGTGTGAGGGTTTGAGTAGGAAGACGGGGTTTGAGCCAACTGCTGCTGCCTTTCTGGGGAGGCTTCACTCAGAGGTGTTTACTTCCTCATGCCTTCGTGGAGATGTGGCAGTCTATGAAAGCACTCCTCCTGGAATTAGATGAAAATGGTTTAAAAAAAAAAAAGAAGAAGAAGGAGGAGGGGGATGTTCTAGGTCCTGTCATAACAAGGAAAAGCTTAAAAAAGCTTACCCAAATATTCACCAAAGGTAAGACATGCTGTACGCTTAGGAAATGGAAGGAGAATATCAAGGCATGGACTTTCTGACTCGCTGAAAGAGAAAATCATTACCAGAGCACCCAAAAATACCACTTCACCACCTCAGAGAGGAGGCACTTGAATCTGGATTTATATATGGAAGGCATCCTGCCACAGGGATGTGGATGGAGGCTGGCTTTGGGCCCAGGAGGTCCTGTAGAGTTTATATACACTGATTTATACAGCTTTACCCGTGAGAGGCAAACCCAGGAGGAAGGACAAGGGTCCTCCTAGCTCTGCAAAATCCCACTGGTCAGTGGAAACCTGGGAATGAAGGAGCATCCAAGATAGGAAAAGCACCGTCACTTGGTTCAACACAAGGATATCTAGATCAAAATAAAATGGGTGCATTTAAACAAGCTGACGACTTTGGTGTTTACATGTGATTTCTGAATAACTACCAAAACACCAGGCAGGAAACTGTGTGGTTTTGAAAATATCTGTTGAAGGCGTTCTGCATGTTCAGTGGAGTGACTCCATCTTCAGTTAAGAAAGCAGAAAAGAGTGGGCTGATCCTCGGAGCAGGGGGAAACCCTGCCCACATCTGAGCCTGCAGTCTTGGCTCTGATGAGTAGGTTACTACAAGGGAACCATCAGCTGGGAATAGACAGGACACTCAGGGGAACCTTGGTAAGGAAATTACGTCAGCCCCAAACGACGAAGACATGACTGAGACCCAGTTCCTCTGTGCACCAGCTCTCAGTGCGAGGGATAAGCTGGAAAATTTCCTTTGAAATTCTGTCCCCTACAGGCTCAAAGCAGCCAGAGTATTAGAGAGACTTTTAAAAGTGTCATTATATATATAATTAACTCAGAAAACAGTGTTTTCAGTTTGTGGCTCCTAGCACATGCAGTACTGCAGCCTGCACAGAGGCTGCCAAGACCTTTGCCACCCCCAAGAGTTACAAGATCCTCAAAAGCACACAGAGATGACCGGGAAGAGACACAAATAACAGCAATTGAAGACTGGTTTCTTTGTCCATCACTGCTGTCTGAGGCTGTCAGAGTGGTGCTCCAGCCATGCCCAGTGCAGGGCTCTGGACAGCTGAGACATCTCCAAATAGCAAGCACATTGTTTGTACAGGCACTGCTCTGTTCCTGGTGCTTTGTTAGTGGTGCTTTTCTAACCCAGCCTTTGTTGAGGAGTCAGCTGAAAGGCTGCTTGGGGCAGTGGCAAAGGCAGGAGGTGTTTTTGTGCTCTTGGATACTGCAAGAGCTCCAGCCTGTCCTGACAGTAAGAATCCCCCTCCCTGCTGCCTGTCGCAGGGGATGTGAAAATGAGCCAGTGGTTCCGCCCGCTCCCAAGTCCTACTTGACCAAAGCTGGTTGTGGTGAGCCGTGTCCTGTTGCTCCCCTTGCACCATGTGCTTGGACAGAGGGGATAAAGCCATTCTGTGCCACATCATCTCACCAAATTGCACACAGGGGAATTGCTGACAGCCCCACAAGGGACCTTGCTGCAACATTTCTCTGAATTATTTAGTTGCTATAGAAGGTTTCAGCGCTTTACATAACATCTTAAGAAGCAAGTTAGCCATATCCTGACAGAAAATCCCCCATCCTCCACACAGGCAGGTGGTGGGTTCAGCCCTTTGTGAGCTCTCAGAGGCACCAGATGAACACTCACAGCAAAATCTGAGTTTTGCATTTGCTGTAGCTGACATATGCTGTTCGCTGAAAGAGAATTAGCCTTTTCCTCTGCAAAACTGAGCATTAAGAGCTAGTCCAGCTGCTAGTAAATGGCAATTAGGTTGCTAAAAGCCCAGGTTGCTTGTGAAAAATAGGACTTGAGCTCCTGAAACACGCAGGCCCTCTTTCAGCCTGGTTTTTCATTACTTTTCAGTCTCTAACTTGATGTAGTGTTAGAGCTGAGCTGCAGCTGGCCTGGGATTACCCATTAAAATAATGAAAAACCTGTAAGACAACTGTAAGACAACAATTTCTTCCAGGCATGCAAAACAGTTGCGTTTGCCCTTACAGAATTGCCCGTGTTTTGTTTCAGGTCCTGGCTTTGTAGATAAAGGAATGTGAGAACATAACGAGCACATCAGCCTTAAACTGGGTTCAGATTAAGCACAGCAAAACCAACAGCGCAGCAGCTTTTAGTCAGAAAGAAAGAAACATATGGGGTCAAAGTGACATTATCTCACGTGGCACTGAAGGGAAATGTCCCTTCAGCTTATCACAAGATGCTGGGCACCTGCTATACACACCCAGGTGGGTGGATGTGCCACACTGGGAAAAGCAGAAAAAATTCTGCATGCCAGTAAATCCTCTGCTAAATTATCTTTGCAGAGGTTGATATAAACAAGAGTTGTGTGAACAAAAGGGGAGTACACAAGCCTGCTGGGCAAGGCTGGGTCTTCCAAGTGTTTCTGTGGAGAAATTTTGCTTGATTTTTCTCCCAGCTCTCACAACATGCAGCACTTCTGCAGGTCTTGGAACCACGTGTCCATATATGACTCTTAGCTCTTGTTTTAAAATAAACAACTGGAAGTTGTAGCCTTAGGAAAGCAATAGAGTATGGTCCCTGAGAGGGTTAAAGAAACTGAAGTTAAGTTCAGGTGACCTGAGGGTGGGGGTGATGGGACTGGTGAGGTCCCAGGTCAAAGAGATCATCCATCCAGCATGAGGGGGGCTCTCCAGCCCCTCAGCTCCTCTCCAGCCTTGCTGTAGCCTTGCCAGAAGTAAAATATTGGAAATGTGGGTGACAGCTTAGATTACACATTGTTAGAAACAGCCAGGATAATCTGCTGCCAGCTCCCTAAAAGGAAATCTTTAGCTAACAAACACGCTCCAGCCTTTTGAGCTGGCAGATAACGATGGAACAGTGGATGAAGCATAGCTGGATACCAGGGGAGTGGTGCCGTGCAGGGAGATGTTTCAGCAGGCCAGAGGAAACTGTTAGGGGCAGAAGAGCTGTTCCTGGAGCAGCTTGGCCAGGAAGAGAAAGAGGAAGGTGGAGGGTCAGGTTTTTGGGTGTTGCAATGTGCCCCACTGCAGCCGTGGCACTGCAGCTGTGCCAGTGCCCAGCTCTCAGGACAGCTGGATGGGCTTTGTGCTCCTCATGGGATCTGTCATCTCTGTGTTCCTCCTGTGACACTACAGCACATGGCTTTGCTAGACAGATCCACAGAGGGTCAAAGAAAAGCATCAGCTTCCTTGTTTATAGAAAAACTCTGCATGAGACATCCCTGCCCTTCTCAAGGGCAAACAGCACCTCCGTGATTTCCAGGCAGCTCTGTCCCATCTCAAGCTGTGAAATTTCCAGCACAGGGAAATGCTGAGGCTTTAGATCCCTTGGCATCCCAGGATCCTGGGAATGTGCCCCATGGTGCTGCAATGCCAGAGCATCACAGTGCTGCTGCTGCCATCACCACCAGTAACACAGGACAAGCAATGCTGCGTCTCTTTCGGGCTAGGAACATTTTGGACATGGATTTTGCGTCTGCAGAGAGAGTCTCTGTTTGGAACAGCATGTCTCGGCTCATGGAGACTTTCTCCTGCTGAGACATTTTGAATAAATTCTGCACAAACCTTTCTGGTATGGTAAAAATAATAATAATGAAGTGGCAAGACCCAGAAAGTATACACACAGTGGAAACCAAATTTGGAATGATTTAGGTGATTCAGGCTTTTTTGGGGGCAATAAGCAGCTAGTGCAGCTCACCACATGCTCGCACAGCCCAAGAGCTTGAAGTCAGCTTGAATGAATGATTCATTATTCCGCACACGCTCCGGCTCCTCCGCCACTCCAGCCTGTACCCAGCTGGATCTCAGGAGAAATTCCTAGAGTGTGTAATTGTGTATAATGTGATCATCCTGCAGCAGGAAATAGGTTTGTAAGCATTCTTAGCCAGTACAATCGATGTCGTACAGATACGGTCTGCAAGGAGACAGAGTGCAGATACATATTGCTGCGAGCCGCCGGAGAGCCAAGGCAGCCTTCTGGGAAGGACATGTCGGGCAGGGAATGTGTCTAAACCCCAACAGTCACGGTACATGTAGTATTCATTTAAAAGTGTCTCAGCGTGACGGTGCTCAGAGGGAGGGGGAGATGCTGACCTGCGAGCCCCCAGATGCGGGGGACGCCCGGCCAGATGCGGGGGACACCCTTCGGGAGAGGCAGGAGAGGCTGCAGGAGGGAGCCCGGCAGGGATACGCGGTTTAGCTGCAGCCTGGTCCCGCATCTCCCCGCAGGCACCGGGCACAGCGCGGTGGGGGCTCGCAGGCTCCCGGCAGAGCGGGCACCCCCTCTGTGCCCGGGGGAGCGCAGGCTGAGCCCGCAGCACCCTCTAGAGGAACGCGGCTACCCAGCCCGCGGCTGCAGGGAGGGCTTGGATCTGCTGGAAGGAATCTCTCCAGCGAGGCTCGTTTTCTTAGGCGGGTTTAACCCACCGTGCAGTATCAGGCTGAGCCCGAGCAGCACCGGGGTTCCAGGTGCTCCCTCGTGGTGCCGGAGGGGATGGAGAAGAGCAGCGCTGCAGGAGAGGGCGAGCAGGACCAGAGGAACACGGCAAACCGCGAAGCAGCACCGTGGGGAAATCCTCCAAGGTCCTGCCTTGCCGGGCTCCAGCTGTGTCCGAGCTACAGTCGGCGGTGTCTGGGTGGTGGGTTTAACCAAAACTGGAAGTGCAGGTGTGGAGAGGAATTCGTCACTCACAGCATGTGAAAGATGCAGCTCAGTTTGGCCCAGGACCCTGAGCTGGAGGCACGGCCTCCCTCAGCCATGGGCTCTGCATCCCCACACACCTGGAGAGAAGAGCTGCCAGGCCAACAAGAGTCAGGTGGATTTGTTACCTAAGAGTGACCATCTGTGAAAATTGTGGATTAGCTGGATTGTTACCTAAAAGTGACCTTGGGGCCGCTGTAACGTGGCCCCAGCACAGCCTAAATTCCTACGTGTAATTAAATTCCCAGGTTACATCTGCATTACTCTTTCCAGCCAGGATGTGCTGGACAACACACCGTTCTAAAAGATATGTGGGGATCATCCGGGATCCACCTGTGCATGAGACAGGAGACACCCGTGGAACAGCATCCTGTAAGGGCTGGGCTGGTCTGTGGCTACAGCAGCGGTTTGTGGCTACAGATGTCTTTGTTTCTGGAGTTTCCCTGTTCCATATTTGATACCGGTCAAAATGGAGCTTTTCTTTATAAAGAAAAACATTAACTCTACATTACTTCCATTTACAATACCTGCTTCATATTTCTGTACTTACAGTGCTTTTACATTTTATTTCATAAACTGTGCACCAATTTCAAGAGGAAGCATGTCTGAAATGTGGAAACCTAAAATCTAAAAAAACCAAAAAAAAAAAAACAACCAAAAAACCAAAGAAAAAAACACAACTCAAAGTCTCAAACCTATTTTTCAAGTTGAAATTAAAAAATGCTGGGCAAGTAGCCTGAGTCCTCTCCTGCAGGACCCATTTTCTGTTTCTGTCTTGGATGTACAATGTGCAGGTTCCAGCCTGTGAGTCTGCTGGGCTTGGCTGGGTCCTTTAATGTGCATTTGTCTGAGAAAGAATGGAATAAGGAGGATAGCCCAGTGAAGAGAGTAGAAACACTTTTCTGCCTGTTTAGTGAAAGGAACAAGGATGAATCAGATAAATGCCAAAGGCAGGACACCAGCAGCAGGACAGAACCACAAGATGGGACAGAGGCACGAAGCACCTCTGCTCTAAGGCTGAGGGAATTGGGATTGTTCAGCCTGGAAAGGAGAAGGCCTTGGAGTCCTAATTATGGCATTTCAGTACCTGAAGAGGGAGCCTGCAGGAAACATGGAGAGAGTCTTTTTAAAAGGAGTGACAGGACAGGGGGGAATTGCTTCTAACTGAGAGTAGGTTTAGACTGCATATCAGGGAAAAATTCTTCCCTGTGGGGGGGTAAAGCCCCGGCACAGGGTGCCCAGAGCAGCTGTGGCTGCCCCTGGATCCCTGGAAGTGCCCAAGGCCAGGCTGGACAGGGTTTGGAGCATCCTGGGATGGTGGAAGGTGTCCCTACCATGGCAGGGGGTGGAACACGATGAGCTTTAAGGTCCCTTCAGCTCGAGCCATTCTGTGATTCTGCTGTTGGTATCTCCTTGGTGACAGCCCAGCCTGCCTGTCCCCTCTCTCCCAGGTGGCCTCAGCTCTCCCATTCCAGGAAGGATCCTGGAGAGCAGCTGTCCATCTGGAGAAGCTGGAGCATCCTTGTGATGTTCCATCTGCTTTTAAGCTGTGCTTGGCACTGGATTCTCCAGCTGGAGAGGTGGGTCCAGCTCCCACCTGAACTTCCCTTGTGCCCACAAAACTTTCAGTGCCCTCATTTCCAGTGGGTGACCCTCAGCTCACCTGCCCCAGCAGGATTCCAGCTGAACACCCAGCCCGTGGCCCAGGGCAGGTTTCCCAGTCAGGATATTCCTTAGGCCAGGCCACCTGCTGGGCACTGAGCAGCACACGGGCAGCATCCTGCTGCCACTGGGCATCAGAATCCGCAGGGGACAGACACCTGTGAAGGCTCATTAACACAATCTCACTGTCCCCCTTTCCTTTCTCCTCCAGTGGGAACTCACAGAATATTTAATTATTGAGATCAGAATATGGAGAGATTACTCATCACAGATTCTGGGGATAAAGAGTTTCCTTCGCAGAATAATTTCTTTTTAAACAACTCCCCCTCCCCTTTTCTCCAAATTAATTTCCATCCCAGCCACGAGCCTCTGTAGAAAATCTTGCCATAATCATTTTGAGCTAAATATTCTGTCTAATCAATCAAAGCGGTGGAACCAATTTTGAAGCTGTCACTTTTAATTTTTCCAATAAGAAAAAAAATCGAGCATTTCACTCACAGTGCTGTTGTGATTCAAACTCTTCAAACCTTCGCTCTACTGCATCAGCGCTTCAGAGCCATACTTGAAAATCTGAAGAGCCAACACAATTGCAGAGAAATTAAAATAAATTGATTTTTAGCAGTGAGAAGAAACCTGTTTTTTCATGTACCCTTAGACCTGGCTCACAAAACCTCTTCTTTATTTCTTTCTTCCCTGCTTTCCTCCTCAGAACAAAAATAACTACGGCATATTAGTGATTTCATGCATGCAAAGGGCTGGCACTCATTACAGTGGATGTGTTATTGAGAGCTCTGTGCATAAATGCCAGTGAAGGGCCAGAGAGCAGATGTGCTGGGTGCTGGGGTGGAGGAGAGGATTCCTCCTGCCCCTGGCACCGGATTCCTGCGGACACAGCCACGATGGAGGAGCTGACCTGTGGGAGGAGGCAGGAACAGCCTTGGCATGAGAAATGGCTGGAGAAATCCATCCTGGGAAGAACAGGGTGCTAACCACTCTGGCAGGGACACTTTGTGTTCAAGGGAGGTGTGGGCTCTGCTCCTGCTCAGCGAGGAGCCATCAAACTGAGGCTTTGCAAGGCCTCCAGCGGGCAGACAGGAACACTGTGGTCAGGGGAACGTCAGGGTGGTTCTGCCATCGCGTTCCTGCCTCCGCACACAGTCAGCGCCAGCCCTGGCCATGAGCTGCATTCACTTCTGCTTTCAGGGATGGATGTGAGCAAAGTCAGGCCCTGTAGGAGCACTGCAGGAGAGGGGAAACAGCAAAGGCAGCAACAGAGCCCTCGAGTTGGGCCCCTGCTTGAGTCCAAAACAGAACCCACCAGCTACTAAAGAAAAATGAGCTCCATCCCCCCCAAAACCAGGACAACCATGTAGAAAAGGGAAAGGATCCTTCCTACAAATCCATACCTGAACTCCCTCCATTCAGGACCATTTCCCGTTTCACGTTAATTCCACACCAATGCAGTCTCAGCTGTGATCCCACGGCTCTCCTGCTGCTGGCAGGGAAACCAAGCAATGCCAGCAGGACACCCAGCCTCAGCTGTGGCTGCCCTGTGTCACCCCAGAGCCACCCAGCACCCCTGGGCTCACACCACCACCCAGCAGTGACTTCCAGGCCCCACAGGGCTCCCGCTGGCCGCTCTCTCCTCCTCAGGAGCCCCAAGTGGGATTCAGGAGGCACAGGAGCAGCAGGGATGCTGGAGTGGCAGCAGAAGTTGACAGTGTCACTCAGCAGCTGCCTGATGTCCCTTGCCACCCCCCTGCCTCACCCTGCGGCTCTGCTGTCTTGGTTTATTGTGTCTGTCAAGGACACAGATTGGGTTTGGAAGTTCTGAAGATGTGGAGAGCCCTCTGGCATCTGAGGAAGGAGATGAAACCTAGGAAATGGAGAAGTTTATATGTTTTCAGTTTGCAAGAGAGCTTGGAAATGCCACTGATGCTTTATTAATCTCTTCTGCCCCTGGAGGACTACAGGCAGCTGCTTCCCCCTCTCTCTCTGCCGAATTTCCTTTCTGGAAGTTAAAAGAGACAGGGGCAAGTTAATTCTGTTTTGGAGACAGAACATTTTTGTCTATGCCTTTCATAATGCTTTTGGATTATTAAAACTCCTTTAAAACGCGACTTTTTAATCTATTTAAGAAGTCCAATTTTCCTTCTATGCTGTTTCACCCCAGCAATTTCTCTCTTCCAGGAAAACCCAAATGACTCAAGTCTAGCCATTTTAATTGCTGTTCTGGGCCTTTCCCCATCACATCTTGGCTGATGACACAGAGCAAGGACAGAAACCCATCCCAAGGCAGGATGAGGCCCCCAAAACAAGGAGGAATGACACCAGAGCCAAACGTTCTGACATAATGTTCGGTTGTATTTTCAGTCCATTAATGCACATTCATTTACCAGATACAAACAGAGTGGAAAGGAAAGCGATGGTTAGCAGGAACAAGGATACAAAACTCAATTCCAGCAGCCTTCACAGAAGGGATATTCAGTGTCACAGCAGCACTGTCCGAAGGGAGGCACGCACGGAGACCTGCGCTCACACCCCAAGTGGAAGCTCTCCTTTTGTGGATTAGTTTAGCTGGAGACATAATTTATTTTTTTTTAAAAAACAACATTCCCAAAACTGACTTTTGGACACTTTTTCTCATTTCCCTAGTGCCAGGACTAGGGAAAGTCGGAATTATTTACATAGTGGAGTTTCTATGAAAAGACACTGGAAGGTTAAAAACGGAATAATCACAAATACTGGAAAATACAACAAGAAAGCAGGCAGGGAAAGGAAAAGAGGGAAGAAAAAGTGGCACTCCAAGGGGATCATTGCATTCACTGGTCGATGTGTATGGTTAGTGACACACTTTGATACAGATTCACAGGCTGGCCTTGATTCTCTGCCATGAAGTTACACTCTGGGCTGGCTGAAAGCAGGATTCTGCAGAGCTCCTGGTTTCAGCAGGATCTCAGCAGCGCAGCAGCGATTGCTTGTTCAAAACACTTGCAGAACGAGGGCCACAGTGAGTGTTCACATCCCCTGGGGCTCCCAAGGGCTGCCACCTCTGCTCTGTCCTGCTCTGGAGAGCGCTGCTTTTCCTCCCCTTGGCCAGCCCAGCACTGCACCACGAAAGGCTCTGCTGCTGGTCAGGGGTCAGCTGAGCCCAGCACGGATTTGGGGCTCCACATGCAGCAGGAGAGGGAAGTGGCATTATCCCACATCTCACACTTGTATGGGAGTGTCCCCAAAACGCAGCTCTGGGCCCAGACACAACCCCCAGCTGTCCTTGGTACAAGTGCTCAAGGCTCCTTACACTGAAAGAACAACAGCAAAGCACATCTGCACTTGATTGTACAGGGATGCTCCTTTGGAAGGAATAAAGATATTGTAAATTATTCATGGAAGAGTCCCAGCCAGGCAGCACCTGCACTGAGGTTCTCCCAGGGACAGCACCAGGATTGCAAAATAATGTTGTGAAACTTGATCAAAAGAAAGGAAAATGGAGCGTTTGGGGTTTAATGCTGCAAAGCTCACATGAGGTCAGGGGACAAACTGAGTCCAAGAGACCAGAAACTGAGCTGAGCACTTCGCTTCTTCCGTGGAGCACTGGAGTGGTTTCTCCTAGAAATTGTTTTTTAGTACAGTTCTTGCAGACAATGACATTTTATCCCTCGTTTTTTAAATCATGCATTAACTTTACAGTGAAACATTTATCCAGCCCAATATCTATACAACAAAATACATTTTAAAACATCAGACTATTAAAATTTAAGGAAAGGAGCGTGAGTTCTCAAAGTAGAACGTGTTAAGGAATAAATTAAAGGGAAAAGAAGTGTTCTACTCAGGTTGAATTACAAAATAAAGTCTGAGCCTGGGAGAAGTTCTCATTTCCTATAGTTCTAACAGATTAATGCCACAAGAAACAGCTGATGTTCCTGGGGTTGCTAGTGCTTGAATCCACATCACCTGTTCCAGCTCTGGGTATCATGGGTGAGCTCTCCACTTTGAAGCCCACGCTGTATGACAGATTAAGAAGTAGTGATTGTTCAGGTGCAGAAATCAACTCCCTCAAGGTGTTCAACTTCACAGGCTTCTTAATGTAAGAAACAAACTTGCTGCAGCTGGCAGGAGCCAAGGAGCCAGCTCCAACAGCACAGCCCACGGCGTGAAGGAGCAGGGATTCACTGGGAGCGGCTCCAGCCCTGCTGCGTGTTTGGGGGGAGCAGTGCTGCCTCCACAGGGAGCCTGGTGGCCCCACAAGCCCCTGGGGATGCTGGGATCTCCTCACCGTGCCCAGGCTGCCCACCCTGCTTGCATTTGAAAGTTTCTAAATTCCCGGCATCAGGAATTTAGCACCACCACAGGAAGGGATGATCAGCACAGTGCCTCTGGTCCCACAGAGGAAACCTCCTCCCAGACACAGAGCCAACACCAGGCCTGGCTGCTACCTCAGTGATCAAAGACCTTCTTAATTAGCACCTTTTCACACCAAATCAGTCACTTACATCTCCCTGCACGGCTCTGCTGTGTCACTGGGGACCAGCAGCTATCACACAGCTGCCCAGTGTTGCAGATCCTGAGTGGTTTTTCCCCAAAGCAGCCTGGCAGAGGGGAATTCACACCCCCGGAGTTAGGAAGCCCCAACAATTCGCTACCTACCCTTTTAAAAGACTATGTAAGGATAATTTAACAATGATAAAAACCTTCACTAATGCGAGGATGAGGAGAGTAAGAGCACTTAGAAGGTGACAGGAGTGTTACACTTCAAGGTTCAGGGTACAGGTGGTGGGGTTGAGCACTTTCTGACTCTAAACATGGATCTGTGTGACTGACAAGGATTCTGTGGCAGGCTGAAATCGTTTAAAGTCAGCAGCTTCAGTCAAACTAAAACAGCTAAAAACATCAGCAGAGGAAAGCTCTGAACCTGCACTGATGTGAAATCACAGGACACCTTTGATCTTTCTCGATTGTAAGTGGTCAGGGCACACGTTGCTTTGGCTCTGCAGGGGGTGACCCCGGGTCAGTTTTTTTAAGGGAAAAAAACCAAGGAAACATATTTATGTGCTTACAGCATGCCAGGTAAAACCATCAACCCCCTGGACTCAATCACATAGAATGCTGCACATGCATTTCCCAAAGGTGAACCAGACCACAGATGCCATAAAGGAGTGCAAAAGGCAACTGCATCTACAAAACAGAAGTGTAGAACAGTGGAAGCTGTAGGAATGGGCTGAGATTTGGAAGAAATCTGGGGTTTGTTCCCTATTTGGGTGATGCAGCAGGTACACAATAAGCTGGTGCCTATCTACAGGTCGGAACACATAAGGCAATCAGCTCAAATGTCATGCCAGCTATATTTTGGGGATAGCTAGGCGACCAAGTAAGTTTCTTTTCCAGTTAAAAAACTGTTGGAAGAGCTAGAAAAAAACCAACCTCTTCTGTGAACTAAAATAAATACCAGTTCATTGGGCCTTTTGACCAAGGAGTGTTTGGCACAGGTATAACCCTGGGAAGGAAAGGGATGCCTGCATGCAGGGGCAGCAGAAGAGCTCAGCCTCCCACTCCTCCAGATCCAACTCTCAAGTGTTCTCTAACGCTCCATTTTCTCAGAGGCTGACACATCACTGCAGACTGCCAGGAACACCTCAGTTTGGAGCTGGACATGAAACTGGGACACATGTGCCCACCACACGAGGTCCTAACCCAGTAGTGTTTTTCCCAGGAGGCTGGACTGAACTGCTGCTTCCCTGTGCAGGGCGGTGCAAAAGAGCCTTGGAAACCTTCCTACAGCAGTGGAAAACAGGAATGTGCATGCTGAGTTTTACCCCTGCTTGGGAAGACACGTCCTGCATGACTGAACTCAAGGTTGTGGTTGGGTCAGTAACAAAGCAGAGCAGCTTTGTCACTTGCTCCCCTTCCCCCTTGCACTCACCCCATCTACAAATCCACACATCAGCTGAGCATGGTGTCAGCTTAAAGGCCTTTCCCTTCTTTTAAATGGGGGAGAGGGATGGAAATGAACATCTACCCATATGCTGCAGATAAATGCACAAGCAGAGAGCAGAGCTCGGTTCAGATCGTGCTGGCTTTCCAGTCTCAGTCCTGTTACATGCAGTGCCTCGGTCTCCCCTGGCTCTGGACACCTCAGGCTTGAGCTGGAACCTTGATCCTCTCCTGAGGAAAACAGTCACACTCAGTGGGACCAAGCTGATGTCTGTGTGCCAGCAAACTCCAGTGACCTCCAGCTCCACTGCCCTCTGCCGAGCCTGAGGGCTGCTGATTGCTCCAGCTGCAATAGGAAGAGGATTTTCCCCCCCCAAAGGGATGAAGAGACCAAAATGCTGATTCTGATACAGGATTGTTAGTCTGTTTCCCTTTAAGAAGTGAAACACTTGGAAAGCTGCAGGACAGCCCCAGGCAGCAGCAAATGGCAGCTCCCAGCAGTGGCAGGGCTGGATGTGCTCTGATGGCGTGAGGAAGGGGTGAGATGGGGAACTCCAGCGAGCCAAGGTGCAGACACCCAAAGCCTGAGAAGCAGCACACACAGCCACGACTCCTGTGCAGCCACAGCACGAGCACAGTACGAACATAGCCACAGGATACAGCTGGCAGTGGTGACAACATCGACTGGCAGTCAGTTCCTCTCCTAGGAAGTAGCCTGCATCCTTTAGATGCTCAGAACATGCCTGAAGAAGTAACTCCAGCAGAGGTTAAACTTCTCATCTGCTATAATTTCCAAGTTTTTCTGCTCCTCTTGTCTGCTAGTGTTGATTTGTTTCAAGTTCCTCCACCAAAATTCTTCAGAAGGGCCCATTTGCTTGGTGGAGAAGCTTTTCGTCTCCTTTCACTTCCCAAAATCCAGTATTTTTCATTAACTTCTCTCCTGAGAATAAGACTTTAAAAGGTAAAGAAATCAGTCTGCATCTCCTTAGGTCCAAACCTCCATGGGTACCATGGACTCCTTTGTTCCAACAGAGGGAAGCAGGTACTCTTCCTCCAGAAAACGAAAGGGGAATTGTACTAAAAACCCACGAATCTTTTTTAATTCTTCTGCTGCTTTCGCAGGATCATCATTTGCCAGTTTGGGCTTGTTGATGAAATCACGCAGTTGGGTTAAATTATTCACCTGGTCACTGGGAAGGCATCGAAACACCTGATCAAAACAGAAGGAAGAAATCACCTGTCAGTGTAGGGGAAAGGCAGCAACGCAGAGTCCCTGAGAAAAAACAAAGCATCCAGGATGGGAGTGACTGAATTAACAGCCCAGAGAACAGGGAGGGAAGAGGTATGTGCCTGTCCTCAATGAGGCTGGGGCAGGCAGAGGGGAAGCTCCAGGGCCTTTTCTGATCACTGCAAAGGCTTGTTAAAGGACAAAAGTAAAATTTGCTTCTACTCCAGTTATACTATGGCGAATTACAAGTAAAAACTACACCACAGCCATTCACTGGAGCAACAGCTGATGCAAACAAAGGAAAAATCTGATCTGCTGCCTTCATGGGTGTTTTAACACTGCAAATGCACCAGCTCCAGTTTCTTGTTCACAGCTCTTGCATCTGACACTACTCATTCCCTCAAACCATCTCTGAAGGTCCAAGCCCAGGAACTGGACCTGCTCTCTTTGCCCTCCCTGTGCTGCTTCTCCCACTGGCATCTGCTGCCTCTGTGGGATGGAGGGAGGGGGAAGTTGCTGTGCTCCTCACTTTATCGAAGATGGTGGCATTCCGAGCTGCTGTGGCAATCCAGACCTCCTTGAAGAATTTGTCACAGACGGGATCCTGGTGTTCTGGGTTGAGATCGGAGCCGCCGAGGACAACCCTGAGAAGACAAAGGGATGGATGCTCACACAGGCTGCAGCACTGGGCACTCCCCTCCTGATAAACGCCAGGAGACAAGAAGTTTCCTTGGGATTTGCCAAACGCTGTGTGCTCCCAGCACCTTCCCACTCCCATCCCCTGTGATAATCTGTCAGCTCTAATGCTGCTTGATTTTCTCCGTTTCTTCTGTGCAGTAACTGTCCAGATGGGAAACAGGGTAGGGAAAAAAAAAAACGGAAAAAGGCCTTAAACTAAAAATGGCTGTGTTGTGGGCCAGATGGCTGCTCCCAGCAAAGAAGCTTGCTTTAAAAAGTGACACTGCCACCCAAGATTGAGAGAGTGTGCAAACGGGATCTGGAGGGGAAATACCACTTGTTTATGAGCTCTGCTAGTGAAAGCCTGGAGCAAAAGAATTCGTAAAATCAAGCTACCGAGCTGTGGACAGGAGCAGTGTGAGGAAGGCAAGAACAGCAGCAAAATCCTGGGCTAAGTCCAGGCCAAGCAGAGCTACACCTGGGCAGGCAGTGGCAGCGCATTGGTTTGAAAGGCTGTGGGGGCAGGTTAAGCCTGAGCAAGCCTTGCTGTATCCTGCTCAGTGCCCACATCCCTCCCTGCTGTACTCGCCAGCTCCACAGCCCCTCCCCATCCCTCCTGCCCTGCTGCCAGCCCCNTTGTACTCGCCAGCCCCACAGCCTCTCCACATCCCTCCTGCCATGGTGACCAGCCCTGCAGTCTCTCCCCATCCCTCCTGCTGTAGTGACCAGCCCTGCAGTCTCTCCCCATCCCTCCTGACCCCCTGGCCAGCCCCACAGCCTCTCCCCATCCCCTCCTGTCCTGCTGCCAGCCCCCAGCGCACCTGAAGCAGCGCAGGCGCAGGGACTGGGCGAACCGGCCGGCGCTGTACTCCTGGCCGTCCATGAGGGAGGGCACGGTGTCGCTGTCCTGCACGATGATGGCCATCTCGCTGTCCCTCTTCCCCAGCATGCTGCGGTCGTTGATGTTGGCAGAGCCTGGGTGGGGCAGGCCGAGGCACAGGCAATGTCTCACGGCTGCTCCAGGTGCTCCCCACACCCTCCCTCGCCCCCCGGACCTCTGCAGCCCTCGGCTGCGTGGGGAACCATCCACGGATTCAGCACATAAAACACCAACCATAAGATTTTAGCTTTTATATTTTCAGATCCTGTACTGCATTAGTGTTTAACTCTGAACTCCATACAGAGTGTTAGTAAGCTCTCTCCAGATTTTGGTCAGATCCTTCTAAGCCTGAGAAACAAGGTCACCTTCACAGCCTCAGGCCTTGAAAAGTAGCAACAAAAGTGAATCGGGGTGGGGAGCAAATTGGGAGTACATGGCTTCATGACCTGAAACTGTAATTGGAGAATTAGCCTGATATGCAAATAGACCAAATTTGTGTCTATCTGAGAAACTTGTGACCGTTGTCCATTTTGGGTGTAGCCCCCTGGGGAGGTTTTGTCTGCCCTTAATATACCTGAAGGCCCTTCAATAATATCCCCTTTATCAAAGTTAAAAGCTTTGTCTGGCCTCTGTTTCCAGGTAAGCCCGGTCCAGGCATCAGCCAGAGGGCTTCCTTATGGAAACACAGACCCTGAGAGGAGTTGGGGGAGAGAAAAAAACCCCAACTAATTTTTGCAGGCTTCAACAGTTTGGAGAAAGATTAAATCACGGCCAAGCCCAGGGCAACATTTTCAAAACTTGTTCTTTCTGAAACTTCCCAGATGCCTCTGCTGAAGGAGCCACAGCTTTCAAAGGTCTGAACTGCATTTGGTTTGGATACCCAGTTACCTGAGGCAGGAGGGGCTCCCTGGGTAAATCACAGAATGGTTTGGCTTGGAAAAGACTTTCAAGCTCTCCTCATGTTAACACCCCTGCCATGGTCAGTGAAACCTTCCACTAGACCAGGCTGCTGTGCCATTCAGGGGGTTCTACTGTGACCAGCTGAGGTTTTGTTCCCCCAAACAGATGTCTCTGTCCTGCACAGACATCAGGAAACAGGGCATGGGGGAACACTGCTTGCAGCTGTTGGCTCCAAGGGAACAGCAAGAAGCAGGGAAGGATAGGCACAATGAGGTCATTAACTCACAGAAATGACCAAAACAACAATAAAAAAAATCTCCAGACACAGCTGTAAGAGACCCCCAGGCTGCAGTTAGCCATTGAGCCTTCCCAGAAACTGGATTAACTCCAGGGGAGCCAACACCTCCAGAGGAAAAACCAGCTAAGTGCCTCTCTGTCCTTTCACCCCCTCCTCCTGGCCAGTAGCTCCATGAGCACTTCATTTCCATGCTCTCTCTTTGTGGAAAAGGCATGACTTCCCATCCCCCATAGCAGAGATGCACAGGCTATAAAAATCAGGTATAAAAATCTACCCTCAAGATTGCAGGTACAGAAAATAAAAACTAAGAGCTGCCTCAGGCCCCCAGACCATCCCAGCTGGAACAACACAGCTCCTGCTGTGATACCAAACCACCTCAGAGCCCCTCTGTGCACTGCAGACAGGATCTGCCTCCTGAGAAGGTGGCAGAGGAGAAAACCTCACCACAGGTCATCTGAGACCACTGCCCTGAAGAGAGGGAGTATTTTGGGTCCTGTAAAATCTGGTATTAAGGTATTCACTGGAAAAGTTTTTATTGCTGATGTAACAGCTCAAAAAGAGCTCCTTTAAAGAAACAGGCTGAAATTCTGCTGCAATGTAGAGCCTGAACTCTCTTGTCTTTGCTTCATGTTCTCACAATAAATATGGAAGAGGATGAAATGATATCTATTACTCCCTATAGCATATTGTCCCATTCTTAGGAAATGGAGCTGATACATGACACATGTTGTCCAAACCTTCCAAATTTTACAGCACATTCTGTTCTTTCAGGAACAGATGACAAGTCTCACAAGTCTTCCTGCTAGAGCAGAGTTTGATACAAGACAGATGGACAATATTCCCTGCACTGGGATTCTCTTCACGGTTACACACAGATTTAAAAGATTTTAGAGAAACAAATTAAATGACAGCCCTCTGAATCCTTTCTTCCCTCTTGATGAATTTAAAAGTTTGGCTTTTGGGTTTGTTTTTTTTTTTTTTAAACAGCAAAATATTTTTCAGGAAAGAAGACAAGACAAGACGGAAAAGTCCATGGCGCTGCAGCCTGCACTGGGCATGGGGATGGGAAGGGATTGATCCAGGTACAAGCCAGTGCCCCAAAGCCCTCCTGAGAGCCCCTGCTCACCGATTATAACTGTGTTGTCATCAGCAATGAGCAGTTTGCTGTGCACATAGATGAGCTCTGTGACCAGTTTTCCTTCCAGCTCTGCATATGTTCGAAGGCCACAGAATGAGATGTAGTTTATCCACTTATCTCCAACTGAAAATTAAAAGACAAGAAAACTGATGGGATGATGGAGGTGGAAGAGGAAAAAAAAACAAAAACAAATCCTGTTTACATGAAGACCCCTATGAATAACAGTTCACTCTTGACTTTTAAAAAAATTATAAATGAACAAATAACAGAAATAATTTAAAAAATAGACTTGAAGATTGCTTGTTAGCTCACTGTGCTGCTCTGATCTGCTGCCTGCACAGAGACTCCCACTTCAGTGAGAAATGACTCCAGTCCCCTGGGCACAGCACAATAGGTGGATTATGAGACTGCTTTTCTGCACATCCTGCAGAAAGGAGGCTGGAAACAGGTGTTTTGTCCATGGTCAGTGTGTCCTAACGCACTCGTGTGCAGTTCAGATTTACACCAGGACCTAGAACAAATGAGGCATTATGCACGGCCCTAGTGTTTGTGATATGTGAGTTTTCACAGCGCTCCCATTCCCAGCAGAGCAAATTCCAGCAGGATTCCTCATGGCAGGGAAACAGCCTCCTGCTTAGGCAGGTTCTTCCTCTCCACATCTGCCAGCAACAAACCCTGTGTGGGATCCACGGGGAGGGCTGAGGGCTCACGGCTCCCAGAAGCCTGACCCCGCTCAGGACATTTTCCAAATAGCAAAATCCTGAGCAGCTGTAACTGTGCTGTGCTCCTCCCTGGGGTGCTCCCCTCCTCTGGACCAGGGCTGCAGCCAGCTCTGAACTCTGCCAAGTGGCCATGGCTTGTGTGACCCACAGAGCTCACCACGGGAGGATGGTCAAGGAGAGGTTGCTCCCAGCCTGTAGCACGTGTTGCATTACGTGTCATGGATGCATCCATCAGACAGCAGCATCCAAAGTAAACAACACAGAGGAGAGCAATAAAGTTCTTACCCTCTGCCTTCAGCTGGCCCAGGATGGAGTTTTCCCCTCGGCACATGGTCCTGGAAAGAAGGTAGGCAGGCATCAGCACCCCCAGACAGCAGCATGTGCTGGAGCAGAGCCAGCTGGGGTGAATCACAAACACAGCTGCCTCTCAAACAGCAGGAGAAGCAGTGTGCTTCCAGAGCACTTTTTTTTTTTCCCAAATGACTGTTACTACCTCAAGGACTGCTCATGCTCCAAAAGGAGCTTATACCAACATGCAGAGGAGCTGGGAGACACTTCTAGAGCACGTGGCAGTGATTGTAAATGTGTGACAAGCAGGACTGCTACCCCTGTGCCAGGCCTGGATGTGAAATCACGTTAAGAAAAACGCTGACGTGCAGAACACCATGTCAGAGAGTTGGTGTGATTATGGCTGGGCTGGAAAAGCCACAGCTGGAATTCCACTGAGAACCAACCAACCCACAGGCAATTTCCTCTGGCTGCCCTTGCAGGAGGAAGCTCAGGCAGAAGAGTAAAGGGGATGTGCCACTTGCCATCTGCTTGTGTCACCTGCCCCACTCGTCCTCCTGGAGGTGCAGCAGGACCCCTGCAGGCCAGCAGACAAGGGGGATTTCACTCTGAGGGCTGCAGCAGACTCTGTGACTCACTGTGCCCTGGCCATACCATAACACAGTGGCTTGCCAGTAAAACCATCTTGGGCCATTTGGCCTTCTTCTGCATTTCCCAGCACAAGGACTACCCTGCTGCATCTCAGTCCTTCCTCTGAGACCTGCTGGGCTGCAAGTGCCCCTCCAAAACATCCATCCTGGAACAAGGGAATCACACTGGGGAAGATTGCCTGCATGGGGCCAAGGGGCAGAACCAGGCCAAAAAGGCAGATTTGGAGACAAATCTTTGTCATCAAGTCTAATTTAATCAGCTAGATAGAAAACAAATCATAGAATGGTTTGGGTTGGTTGAGCCTTAAAGCTCACCGAGCTCCATCCCCCTCCCCAAGAGGGGGTTGCCCAGAGCTCTGTCCACGCTGGTCACACTGATGTTGGTGGGGCTTGGGGACCCCCTGCAGCAGTGGGGGTGCCCAGGGCTCTGTGCCCTGCCTGTGGTACCTGTAGTTGAAGTGCATGATGGCCTGCAGCGCGTTCCCCCCGCCCGTCGAGATGTCCCCCTCAAAGCCTGGCAGCAGCGGGATCACCACGTACACCCGGAAACGCTTGTTCTCCCTGAAAAACAGGAGGGGTTGGGCAAATTCAGCCTGGGGATGTCACAGCAGCCTGGAAAAGTCACAGCTTCACACAAGCACTCGATTCCACTTTCCCCAAAATGACCGACTGGGTTCCTATTCAAGGCCACCACTGATTTTAAGGGAGCAAAGTGTGAAGTGTGATTCAGTTTCAGGAATTCATCACCTGCCATCAGTACTTCTGTGAGTGCTCCTTCAGGAGGAGACGGAATAATTTACTCTCAGCAAACAACAAAAGAAGCTAAAGGAAAAGAAACACATTTTTACTGAAATTCAGGCTAAGGATTTTTCAGGTTGTGTCTGCCACTGTAGAAGTTTGTTTGAGCAGCCCAATGGCCCAGTCACACTGACACTGGTGGGGACAGCTGCCTGGCAGAGCACAGCAAAGCTTTCAGAGCTGTCAGAGGCAGAAACCCAAAACCTAACCCACTGTTCCCACTGCCTCCTGGTTTTCAGAAGTCAGAAACACCACAAAAGGTGGAAAAAGTTCAGGGCACAAGCAAAACTTGGATCACTGAGGGAAGGAAAATATGTCCTTGATACATCACAGCACCCAAAAATCTCAGTTCCAGAGTTCTCCAAAACTAATCCATACCCTAACCATGATCCCATTCAGAACAAAAGCTACTACTGTGGCACTGCTTGGGGCTTTTCTCAAGGCTCCCTCTGGGTTTCCTCTGCTGACAAATGCCAGGTGCATCTGCTCTGAGAGCACCTTCCAGGTGCCCCTGGGTGCTGGGAATTCCCTGCTCTGTGCCCCGGAGGAGGAGCAAGAGAGGGACGAGGATAATGCTCCAGGGAAGGATGCTGCCACTAGATGGCAAACACAGTTTGATCAGCACAAAACCATTTCAGAAGCACTCTGAGGATGAGCCAGTCTGCAGTTTTTGCTAGAAGTACTCCTTCCTCGGGCAAGCCATGCCTGTGAATGTAGGGGTGTGGGAATTGAGAAGCACTGCGGTCCTATCTGAGCTGGGAGGGAGACAGCGAGGACCTGTGTGTCTTTGATTTCAACCAGAGCTTTCTTCAGCTGTGCTGGGCACCTCAGACTGGCTCTGGTTTGCCAGCAGAGCTCAGAAACAGTTAATGAGGCCTCACTCGGACACAAGAGACTGTGAAACCAAGTCTGTTTGTATCATGAGAAAGGTCTACCAACAAAAGCATTCCCCGAAAAGCAGCTTGTTTGTGTAAGGACAATGTTTACAAAACTGCTTAGAGAGCCACCCATGAAAAAAAGAGGAAACCAAGAAAAGAACATTATTAATAACATCAGTAGAAAATATTTAGTCTAGAAGAGTGAGAAGTATACAAGCAAACTACAGGCCTTAATTTGTAATTAAACGTTGTTTTCCTGGGGCAGTTTGGAAAATTAGCATTATGACACAAACCATCGAGGTCTGAACTTACTTTTAATCTTAGGTAATGAAGAATTTGAACCTTATATTCAGTTAGGAACTGCCAACATGAAGCCAGCACAATACTGGCATACAATTGGAGTAATGCAGAAGTGAGCATTGTATCTGGAAATGGGGCACTAAGAATGTGTGACCCCCTTTTATGACAGACTTTTAGTGTCTGGACAGAATGCCACCCCTTACATACACTTTATATAATGGGAAAACCTGAACAGATAACCTGGAGAATTCGCTGTTGCCTCAGCAACACCAGGCAACTGCTGCAAAGGGCCTGTGGGAGTCAGTTCCTCAAGGCAGGAAAGGCATTCCAGAGTGGCTTTACTGGGGACATCAACTGGCACAGAGGTCACAGGATCACACACTGCTTTGGGTGGAAGGGACCTTAAAGCTCCTCCAGTTCCAAACCCCCCCTGTCATGGTGGGGGGGACACCTTCCCTGTCCCAGGTTACTCCAAGCCCTGTCCAGCCTGGCCTGGGACACTTCCAGAGATCCAGGGGCAGCCACAGCTGCTCTGGGCACCCTGTGCCAGGGCCTCACCACCCTCACAGGGAAGAATTTCTTCCCAATATCCAATCTGCTCCTCTTTCACTTCAAAGCCATTTCCCCTTGTCCTGTCACACATGCCTTTTTCCAAAGTCCCTCTCCAGCTCTCCTCTAGCCCTTTTATTCACTGCAAGGTGCCCTAAGGTGCTCTGTCCAGCTGCCTCTGTGCCCCAAAGAGCCTCAGTTTGTATCTGCAATACAAACACAGCAACAGCATTTTCAGCAGTACTGGCACTGCTCCTGATCCACCACAGGTGAGAAAATCCATCCCATCTTTTTATCCTTAGCTAATTTCAGTTTTTTTGGCTATTCACTGCAGCTCATACAGATCACAGGCAACTCCACCCTGTTGTTAATGGCACAGCAGATAACACCCAGGCTCTCCTTGTTTCAATAGTGCTCTTCTTTCCACAGTGAAAGCCTGAAACAAAAGCCTGGCCAGGGCAGCTCCTGCGGCCTCACAGACATTTCCTGCACTCTGGTGGCTCTCTCAGGTTGGGTGCCTTTATCCAAGTGGGAATTTCCAAGCTCAGGTGCAAAAAGGAACAAAATTCCTGCAACCTTGGAGAGAGAACCTCTGGAAAAGCAGGCCCTGGAAAGTTTAGGACAACTACAGTATGGAAAAAATAATCCATGCCAGAAAACATCTCTGGGCGTGGTGAAAAAGCCCATGAGAAATGAAAGGGAAAAGTTTAGAAAGTTTCCTGTATATCAGCCCAGCAGGAGCAGGGTAGAGTTTTATACTATGAAATGTATGTCTCAAAGAGACTCCAGGGGAGAAACCTTAAGCAAGGCCGCCCAGGATCAAAGTGAAGACAAGCCACTACCTGTGGCATTAATGTTAACACAGGGTTAGGTGCGCTGAAGGAGTGTCTAAAACATGGTTGGACTCAATCCATCCAGGAACAAACAACGGTCCCCTTGCAAAGGCTGGAGGTGCTGAACACCCTCCAGCACAGACCAGAAAAAGTTGTTCAAACAATAGCAGAGCCCTGCAGTCAAATCTCAAAATGTGTTTGCTTCTCCAATTTGAAGCCGCTCTTCTCTAGATGATTTAAATAAACCACAAATCCCAGTTCACCCTTCCCACCCATAAAATTGCCTGACCACCCAGCTCGAGGCAAGCTGGCAATGGAGCAAAGGTGTCACTGAACCAGAGCACAAAGGACTTGCCTTTAAACAAGTTCCATAGCTAAAAATACATTTACATTGGGATAAGTCCAGAAAATTACTTTGTGGATGCAAAGAAACCACTCAGGAGTTTCACTGCTGCAAATGCAGATGCTCGGCCCCCTCAGTTCTGTGTTGGCACAGCTACTGTACAGATGTGTCCACTGGGGGGTTATTTTTTGTACCACACCATGGAAATGCACCTGAAGACTTC
The DNA here is from genome assembly GCA_013400315.1 of Bombycilla garrulus. Taxonomy (NCBI): domain Eukaryota; kingdom Metazoa; phylum Chordata; class Aves; order Passeriformes; family Bombycillidae; genus Bombycilla; species Bombycilla garrulus. The sequence continues at coordinate 1,824,651 of VXBU01001756.1, forward strand.
CACTGCCTCATTAAGAACAGGTTACCTGTGAGCTTTAAGAATCCTCTGAGCAATCGCATCGCCAATCTTGTTCCAGACAACTTTGTCATCAGCACAGCTAATAAAAAACTGGTTCTGCAGGAAAAGCAAGCAAAGCTACTGTCAGACACTGCCAGCAACCAACCCAAAATATTTGCATGCTTTATTCCAGACCAAGAGCAACTAAAGATAGCTGGGGTTTCTGTGCCATTGGAGTGGAGGCTTTTTCTAATTATGATTAAATGATATGAGTGNCTGCAGGAAAAGCAAGCAAAGCTACTGTCAGACACTGCCAGCAACCAACCCAAAATATTTGCATGCTTTATTTCAGACCAAGAGCAACTAAAGATAGCTGGGTTTCTGTGCCATTGGAGTGGAGGCTTTTTCTAATTATGATTAAATGATATGAGTGTCTGTGCTTGCTTAGGGAATGAATTAGTCCTTATTAATCACACTCCTTAGAAAGTTCATGTAAAGAGCAACCTAACAAGAGG
>VXBU01001756.1:1825178-1918057 GCA_013400315.1 Bombycilla garrulus
AAAAAAGAAGAGAAAAAGCATCTCCATTCAGCCAGCACTGAGTGTCACTCTGACACAAGAGATTGCTGCAGCTGAAGGCTGTGTGGATGAAGAGCTGCCCTGTGAGTGGGAGGTTTGGGCATGCCCAGGGGACACTGCAAAGCCACAGAGAGGACAGGGAGACTATTGCACAGGCCGTGAAAGCTGCTGGCAATTTTTCAAAGATCCTTATAAAGGAAAGGTCTGCTTTTTCCCACCTTGTGGTCAGATGGCTGTCAGGGTACGCAGCCACCAGTCTGGCCTGAAGCCCACTGAAGGTAATGGCTCTGTCTAAATGCATAAAAACTTAGGACCAAGCCTCAATGAAGTGATTGCCCTCCTGATGGCTGCAAGCCATGCCCAGAGCATCAGGACCCCCTGCCTTCCCTCCCTGCCACTGACCTCTATGTAGATGTAGTGCTTGCTGTTCTCTATCACGCTGATGTAGGCTTTGTGGATGGACTCCTCGTGGTATTTGATGCCAGCAGACCAGTCAGCAGCAGAGCGGATCACCTGGAGAGCCAGAGAGAGAGAGAGAGTGTGTGACCCTTCAGCTCTGTCCATGCAGGACAGCACCATGGGCACTTCAATCATCCCAGAGGCAAGGCTCTTCCCTGGCACAGCTTTCACTAATAACACAGTAGTGCAACATTGATACTGCATTTGTAATTGTGAGAAAGGACATTCAGAAATAGGATTAATGCTCAGCAATGTTTTGATTAAAAACATGAGAGCCCTGTCCCATTGCTGTACTGCTGCCCTCTCCCACCTGAGCAGCTCCAGATGCTTGTTCTTGCTTAATAAAGTCTTACAATAAACTGCTTTTAAATCAAACTAAATTTCCAAGCTTTAGGGATGCCCATCCCTAACCACTGATGATTCCATCTCCTGCCCAGCACGTTAAAGCTGGTCTGCAGCAGGGGCAGGGTGTTTTCCTCCCAGGGAGGCTGTACAGAATCACGCAGTCAGTCTGATAACGCAGGCCATGCCTTTGTCCTCAGCACTTGAGGTCATTTCTTTCTTCTGCCAAATTCTTGCACAAGCCATCCCATTTGTGATGATACAACTTCTAAAATTTTCAGTTCAGCTGCCCACATTTAGTTCTTAGTTTTTACTGGAAATCCACTTTTGAAGTAGATTCCTGCGAGATCGCCAGAGCATGTCCTGCCCCTCTGTCCTAGAGGTTTTGTGCAAGAGAGCCAAACCAACACGAGGAACAACCTCTGTTTGTGTTCTGGGCCAGGCTGAGCAAACCCCACAGCAGTCAGCATCTCATCCCCTCCAGCCAGAGATGCTAGGGCACCTCCTGCTCCTGCACTTTGAGTCAAGAGGCAGCCACACCATGCCCCAAGTCACGCTTTCCTAGATGGAAAATGTAGTTTTTAATTAAGTGTTGGCAGAGTACGTGCTTGGGAGAACAGTTACTCGTTATTAGCCTCTCTCTTAAACATTGTCAAGACAAAAACATTGAAACAATAGCCTTAAAATATCTCAATATAACCATTATACTGGAACTCAGGGCCAGTCCCACACAGCACAAGACCCAGGGGCTGGGGATCTGTGAAATGTATGTGTCAGTTCCAGCAAAATCCTGATCTCTTGGGAATCGACCAAATCGATCCTCTCATCCCCAGAGCATCTCTGGAGGTGGCACTTGGGGCCATTGCTGTCAGACAGCAGATGACTCCTGAGCTGATTCCTTCACCTGCACAGGACCTTTCTCCCATATCTGGTTTTCCCAGTTAAAAACAAGCCCTGCAATCTCGTATTTGGCTGCTCTCCTGGCCAACAGGAGGGTGCACTCTGCAGTCTCCCTGACTGGGCGCTGGGGTCACAAATGTCGCAGTGAGGGAGCCAGCCTGAACACAAGGGCTGTCACAGTCTTTGGCAGTGCCAAACATCTGCCCTTTGCCTGCATAAGCCTCTGCAAGGCCATGCTGATCATCCCAAAGGTTTTTAATCACACATTTGGTTTACCAAGCCAAGGCTGAGTGTTCCCACTCATCCCAAGCTGGGCACTTCTGAAACAACACTGAGCACCACGGCAGACTGAGATCTTGAACAAAATCCACCACTGGCATTAATAAGCTGTTACTGGCATTAATAACAACACATAAAAACCCAGTTTTTCTGGGTAGAAAGCAGGCTCATTATTCCACATGCAGCCTAGACTGGAGCTCACAGCACTTCCACTCTCACCAGTGCAGCAATCTGGAACTGCACTTCAGAAAGTGCCAGACTGTAGCTTTCTAGTGCAGTAAGTCTAATATTCCATTTTTTAATTTGTTTGTTTCTTTTGCTAGGTAATACAACAGAACCATCCCTGAGGACCATCCCTTTGCAGACCATGACTTCCCAGTGCATCATCCACCTGCCCTTCCCTCCATTCCTCCTCACCCCTCCACATAACTGGCACCCCAGCTCACCCCACACCCTGGGCTGCCCCTATTCCAGTGCCATCATCCTCCTGCCTCACCCCAGAACAATGTGTCATGGCCAATTCCAAAAACACGGCACAGCACCACCCAAAAAGCTTCCATCAGATACAACCTCAAATCCCCCTGCAAAGGGAAGAATGGGTGTCAAAAAATGTTGGATTGGACAGCAAAACGAATAGAAGGAGTTTCATCTGAGACCTCCTCAAAATAAAGTTGTTTTTACGAGGTCTGCAGTCCCAGGGACAGGACAATGCCACCAAGGCAGCCTCCCATGGAGACAAAGCTGTGGCACTCACAGAGACACAAACCCACACCTGGAAGTTTGCTACACAGCCCTTCCCTGATGTTCCATCTCACACTTCTGAACACCTCTCTTTCCTGTCCAGGTATTTAAAGGTATTTGGTTCAAACCAAACCTATTTGCTGGGGAGAAGAGGCCACGTGCTGCCCAGCAGAGCACCTCCCATCCAGAGCTGCAGTCTCCATGCTCCTGCCTCTCCCTTCCCCTCCCCTGAGCCTCTCAATAGCCTGCCATCCCTTTAATGTCTCTCACTGACACAAGGGCAATAAATGTGATGTTTGCTGAGGGCCAGTGCATAAACCCTGAACAATGCAGGGCTCTCACGAAGACTTCAAAGAGGTGAGGGCGTCAGCTGCTGCCAGAGCATTAAACTTTCATTGCAATTCCATCAGGAAAGGGATGTTGCCTCACCACATCACATCTTTTGCAACGCTGGCTTTGGCAGATAACTGCAAACTCTGGAGTGGAAATAGGGAGATGGAATAGTGGAAAAAAATCTGGCACTGCCTTTGGCAGATCTCTGTTTGACTCTTGCAACAATCAGTGTGCTCTTGCAAAAATCATGTTGCTTATTGCAAGCAAAGCCCTGAAGTTCAAAAGAAAGAGGATGAGAGACCATGACTGACTCCTTTTCATCCTTCCCAGCCTGTACCTCCAGAATCTTTCCCACACACACTGCATTCATCCTCCCTGCCCAGGGGAAAACCCTTGTCAGTGCTCTATCCTCTCAGAAATGCTTTCCCCTACTCCTCTCCTCTCACAGAGGAGAGCAAAACCAGATGGTACAATGAGACTGGAATCTGTTGCTGACAGGTCAATGGTTTGGGCGTGCAGCAGCGTTGCAATCCCCACGGATCCTTTGTGTTTTCCCTTCCTCTGATCTGCCCACAGTTGAAGACAGATTTGCAAACAAGGTCAGAAACAAGAAACCCAACAGCCAGGCTTTCCTCAATCACCCCACAGCCAAGGACAGTCCCGGGATGCTGGATTTTACCCTGGGGCAGTAACTTCTGCCTATACAATCCCTACACAGTACTCAAAGGGAGATAACAGGGGATTGGCTGCTGGCCAGCCGAAAGATTCAATACCAAGAAAAGTAAGAATATTGCTCTAGTTTTTCTGGATAAAAAGCTAGTAAAAGATTTTATGATATCTGCTTATTTCTGTGCAAAACCGTACCACTGAGAGGAGATGTGAGCACCTGAACCCTCTGCTCCAAGATGAATCAAGTGGACAGGAAAGAGGTTGATATGTCTGTCCCTGCAGAACAGAAGTCACACAGGGATGCACTGATGCACACCCTGAGAGCTCCAGAAAAGGACAAACAGGAGGGGGAGTTCAGACCCAGGCTGCAGGTGTCCTCCCCTGTCCCCACTTCCTACAGCAGCCAAATCTGAGGATCAGGAGGAGAGACTGAGTCACTTGTGGATTTGCAGTGGGACTTCAGGGATGTTCAGGGCACTTCTGTCACCCGGGGACCAAGGGAAACCAGGCCAGTATGGGTATTAGGGAGGAGACAGTCAAAATTTTGCTATGTGCATGCAAATCCCTGCCTTGGAGCTTGCGGAGGTCACCCAGAAATCACAACCCAGCTGAAGCAGCCTGGGGACCTGCACCCAGGCAGGGTCCCCAGCCTGGGCAGAGGAGACAAACGCTTTTTCCCCTCATACTGGGAAGGCTGGCACATTTCAGGACAACACATTTGCAGCCTAATATAATATAGTTTTATTTATCTGTCTACATGCAGGGCTATTTTGACAAATGCATAAATAAGAAATGAGCAAGGTAGTTTCAAATGAATAATTTACAAGACAAACCTGCTCTCTTTTTGCTGTTTATGGCATCACTGAGAGCAGCCCCTCATTTCCTGGATGTATCAGTTATATGCAATGCCTCAGCAATGTGGTGGCCAGGCTGGTTTTCCAACTGCTCACCCATCACTCAGCACCGGAGTCTGCGGATTCCGCAGTCACCGTTTGAGCTCCGTCCTCCTCTCCCATGATCTGATGCCCTGAGCCAGCAGCTCTGCAGCTGGACTGAAGAGAAGCTGGATCTAAGTTGTTCTCAGTTTAATTTCTCCTTTGGGAACTGTTTCCAGTTCTGTAATCAGCAGAGCTTAACTTTTTGCTACAGCAAACCCCGTGATTTAGAAGTTGTGGTTTATCTTGCGGTTAAAGCGTGCTCAGGGGACACAAGCCCCATCACTTCCATGAGAACAAGATTTCCCAAAAAGCTGCTGTCAGACACAGACAGGGAGGCATTTACAGCCACAGAGAACAGGATGATGCCTGAAGGGGACCTGCTTCCCAGCAAGCTGGGAGCCTTGCTTTGGAGGCTGATGTAAAACACCCCAGACCCCTGACACAAGATCTCTGTGCTGCCCATCCCTCACACAACACAGAGAGGAGCAGACAATGCCCTGGCAACCCACGAACCCAGAAAAAAAGCTTCGTATTTCATTAAGCTTCCCCAAGCAGTGCTGTCATCTGGGCAGACCACTCCTTACAACGAGCAAAGTCATGCATTTTTCCTGGTTTTGGTCTAACTGCTCTTACTTCATACATCTTTCATCCACAGAGACACACAATGGTTTTGCTGCTTCAGCATAACTATTTTGACTTTGTATTCTTCAACAAGTTCCTAATTCTGCTGGTTAACATCAGTATTCAAGTATGTGCACTTGACAGAGCAAACTGGGCTTTTAAAACAGAGGTATCTTGGCAATTCTGACTGCGAGAGTGATTGTCAGACTGTGGGCTGACTGTGTGGAACTGCAGAGGATCCACAGGGACACAGGGACGCAGGGCTGCATAATAAAGTGCAGATGAAGTTCAAGGCAGGAAGCAACAGCCCCAAGACTCCACTTAATGCTGGGCTCTCAGTGACCACCACCCGTCTGAGCGAGGCGTCAGGGCCTGGCAGACTGCACTAAGATCTGAGATAAATTCTCAGTGGGTAACCTCAACCAATCAGGCCTTCTCAAATCATAAAGCACAAATGTTAAGTGTTAGACGAAGAGCAGCAGAAAACAAACCATGAAACCACACAGCTGTGCAAAGTCACAGCATTCTCACCACTTGAGTACTGCATACACTTTAGTCCCCTTACCTCTCAGGTGGAGATATAAATTAATGCCTCTCTACTAAAAGAACTGCATTATTCTATTGCAATTGAGGAGATCTGATCACCTAATCTGTAAATTGAATTAGGTAAGAGTTTTGCATCCTATAATTCAAGTTTTTCAGAGGGTCTGTCAGGTATTCAAACTTCCTGGGAGGATGAACAAGCCCTCTGAGGAGTCTGTGAGCAGGAGACCAACAACACCCACCTGGACTGTGGCAGGAACAGCCTCAGGCACCTGATACTTCAACTCGTTAGCAGTTTGCTGAGATTTTGGCAACAGGAACGGGTAGGACAGGGACCGGTATTTGGGTTTCATAATCTGCACAGGGGGGAAAAAACAGATATAGAAAAAATGCCTTAAAAAATGTTAGCAACAGGTAAAGAAAAAATGCTTGAAAAAAATGTTTGCAACATATGAGAAGAAGACAAGGAAATAAAGCAGATGCCTCCAGAGGGCAGGGGGATGAGGGAAGCCTGTGCCCATCTCCGTGCCCCCAGCAGTGACAGCCACACCCACCTTGGTGAAGTTCCAGCGCTGGATGAAGTGCCGGGCCACATCACGTGCGGCTCTGCCGTGCACCACGGAGGAGATGTCGTGCCAGGGCATCCTCGGCATGGTGTATCTGTCAATGAAGTCTGTGGGACAGAGGAGCATGGCTGAGCTTCCTCAGACAATGGACATGAACGAGGAAAAGCACAGCGTCCCCCTCCTCACACTGAGGTTTCTGGGACATGGCACCAAGCACCCCCAAGGCAGATGACACTAATCACTGCAACGGCATGATTAGCCCCGAAACCCCTCAAAGGGAAAACTCCAAGGGAGATTTGCTGCTTTTTCCTGGCAACCAAACCAAACCAGCCTTGTTACCTCTGGCTTGGAGGCAGGAAAAATATGATCTGAGACTGAAAGGCTGCAGAAGAAAGTTTGGGGGAATGCAGACTCCCACTCACCAGCAAAAGGCTTGTCGAGTTGAACCCAGTCCTTAAAGACAAAGTTGCAGTAGTCTTTTCCATGCCAGAACCTGGTTTCCCCCAGCAGCTCTCCAACACCCATCTTCAGGCTACGGATGGATCCTTTATCTGTCCCAGGCAAACAAAACAAAACATGCTCCAAAGTCACGGCCATCCACTGCACACAGCAGAGAGACACTCACAGCCCTGGAACAGCACTGGTGGGACCTGCCAGTCCCCAGCAGCTGAAGCTGATTTCTCCCTAGTCCTCCCGTTACTTTCAAGAGATGTATGTTAGTATTTTTTCTTCCCTATTTTAGTATTTTTTATACAAGCAGAAGAGGTTATACATAGGAGTCTGTTATGGAAATGAAAAGCAGATGCTGAGTTTTATCTTGGACTGCATCACCCTATAACCATTTGCCTTTCCCCAGTTCAACACCTAAATATTCCCATATGGCAGTCCACATCATCTACTTCGTACATTTTACATTAATAGTGAACTGATTCCATCTTCTCTGCTGGAGAGTTTATTATTTTGCCTCTTTAGCAGGGTGTATCTTCTCTAAGAGAAGCAGTATTTATTATCTAGAATGAGATGTTCATGTTCCCTCATGTAGTATTGTGGGCTTTCTTAGGATTATTTTGTTTTTTTCAAATAGCAGTGTCATTTTTGATGCAATTTTACATGTTGAACAAACGGATCCTGAATTCCAAATTTGTGTTGATTAGAAACAGTCTACAATATTGTATGCAATATTCTAACAGGATCCCTTTTCCAGAGCATGTATTTTGGTGCAGTGAACTCTTTTTCCTCACTCTTAAAACATCCAAAAATGTTGGCCTAGACCATAAACAGTTAACTGGTGTTATTTCCTGAGCTTGAGAGCAGCCCTCATCTGTGACACCAAACACTAATGCAGTAATTACACAGCAATGCCACGAGCAGAAACCTCCTCCTAACCCAACCACACCACCAGGTAACCATAAAACCCCTGAGCACACAGAAAATCCGACTTTCCACAGTGACCAAAACACACACTGGCAGCAGCACAAGACCAGGGACACAAAGCAAGCCCTGCCAGCGCCACTGTGACCCCGCCGAGCCCAGCCAAGCCATGCCAGTCTGGGGATGCAGCAGGTTTGCACCACAGCTGCCTTGGAAGCTGCAGCTTCTAGAGAGAGTCCAGGTGGATCTGGGGAATCACTGACTGGATGACTGGACGTGCCTGGGTACATATGGGAGCGTGTGGGACTCAGGCCAACACAGCTCAGCTCTGTGTGCTGAACTGGTGACTACACAGTGACTCATGAGTGAGCGTGAATGGCCACAGGGGACACTGCACATTGTCTCCACAAAAACATGGAAATGCTTTGTTGCCTGCCACTGCTTTGAAACTAATATTTTATAATTGGCAATTAATGCCTGAGAGGAAGATGTTTGCAAGAGGATGATGCTGAAGAACTGCTCCTGGCTCTGTTCCTGAACCCAAAGGCATCTTGGAAAGGGACCACAGTGTGACAGGCCCTTCCAACAGCAGTCCAGAGATGGGAACAGCTCAGTGCTCACAACCACCCAACTCCTGTCTCAGCTGAGTGTGCTTTCCTTGGCTATAATTAGAAGCAAAAGAGGGGACCCAAGTCTTTGTCCAAACAGAGGACTGGCAGCAGCCACTCAGCTGCTTCCTCTCTGTTTGCGTGTCTTCCTGCAGCAGGCTTACTTCAAAAATATCCAATACAGAAATTCTCAGTTCCAGTAACAGCTTCTTCCTTTACAGGATGAGAGCTGTTGAAATCACGACATACCAGAATCAGAACTATTTCTGCAACTGTGCCCTGCTGTCATTATCACAATTTTTTTTGTTTCATTTTGGTTTGTTCTCGCTGTTTTAGGGTTTTTAATTCTTATTTATTTATGTTGCAGTATTTGTAGTTTCTGGACAAGGCTCTTCTGCCAGGATGCCCACAGAGGAGGGATAAGGATGCTGGGAGAACAACAAGCAGCAAAGGCTGATCCTGGCACCCAGCCTCACTCTCACCATAGTTACAATGCAAAAAACATCAGCAGCTAAAGCCTGAAGGGTCCACAGCTCTGCCTTCCCACTTACCCTCCCGAGGCTCAGCGAGCCCCTGTTTGGATTCACTGTGGTGATGGAACATTTTCAGATGGGGCCTTAAACTCTGGATTATATTCGGTTGGCTCCTAGTGGGGCTAGAGTAACCTGCAGAAAGTCAAGATGCTCTATTCAGGACAAAAACACACGTCCTCCTCTGCCACCCTGGTGCCTGCTCCTGTGGCAGACAGGAACTCAAACCAGACATCAGTTTGCTGAAACACAAGTGACTGCCAGGCAAAAGACCAAACTCAGAACCCAGCTGGTTTTAACCCAAACAGATGTAATGAAGTACAAAGCCACGGTTGTGTCCTGAGCTGACTGCAACCAAGACCCCCATAAGGAGCCAGAGGCAAGAGAAAGATCTGCAGGGAGGAATGTAAATTCCAGTAAGTTCCCCCACCTTCAGAAGCTGAGGACTTTCAGGAAGAATTTCATTCTGGAACAATTGCCAAGCTGATCCTTGTAATTTTAGCACTGAAGTTATCTTTAATGTCAGGAATTAAAAGCTGCATTTAAATATTCAACTGTTGAGCAGACTTTCCTCTCTAGTAAGTGGGTAAATTTGGAATATTTCCATTGAAGTGAACTTATTTAAAACCTAGCTTTTAACACTAGTCTATGAGAGGGGATAATCCCATTCAGAAATTATTTGCTTGTTATAATAAATCCAAGTTTAAAAATGAAAGATTCAATTCTCTCAGGAGTGAACACTTTCCAACAACACAAACATTAAGAATCACATACACTGAATCACATCATCTGATGGCTCATGGAAACTGCTAATTACCTAAATCAAAAATCCACATAAAACCTTTCTTCTCTATTTTGCAGTGACACAAATTTACATGTTGACTACACACAGCTATTATTCTGATAGTTAGGTAACTTGTCAGCTTTCCTTCTATACAAAGAACACATTGCCCTAGAAATCACGTGAACGTGCACAAACACCCACCCCCCACCTCCACACACCCTTTATATACATTATTTAACTAACACCACTTACTTGACTCACTGTCGATGCTGCTGACGCTGTCAGCATGGTGCATGCCATGCTTGTGCAGGTGCTTGTAGATGCTGAACCTTGAAAACTTTTTGGGTTTTCCTACTCCTTTCATTTTTGATGTGTCTGGGGCATCATCAGCATTTCTCTCCAACAAGTGGCTCTCGGGGGCCAGAGTTTGAGGCTGCAGTGGGACACGTTCAGTCGACTCCGCTGCAGGCTTAAAAGACACAAGACATGGCTGCAGGTCAGGTATGAAGAGGTTCCCCTTTAACTGCAGACTCTCGTGCAGATCAGTGTTCAGAAACAACCATGAGCCAAATTTTGCTCTGTGACAGACACACCTGGATGGGAACTAGGCACGTTTTCTGGGGAGAGTCTGTACCGAGGGGGCACTCGCCAGGAAAGCCTAGTAATATCAGCATTTGGACCCATAAATCTACTCTGGATTATTACTCTCCTTGAAATTCTCACCAACCTAGACCTCTCAAATTTTTAGAGACATGTAGTTGCATACAGAACCAGGTCAGCAGAAAGCTCAGCAAACAAGGCAGCTGCTGAGGCCACAAACAACAAACATTTCAGAGCACTCTGCAAGTGCTCACTCTGCATTTCTAAGTTTTGTTAAGAGAAGAGAGGTTGCCCAGAGAAGCTGTGGATGTCCCATCCCTGGAAGTGTTCAAGGCCAGACCGGACAGGACATGGAGAAACCCAGTCTAGTGGACGGTGTCCCTGCCCATGATGGAGGTAACAACAACATGATCTTCAAGGTCCTTTCCAACCCAAACCATTCTAAGATTCTATAATTTTAAGAACACAGACTTCAAATCATAGTTGCTGTTCCAAGCTCCAGGGGAAACCCAACTCTCTTCTCTCTGTGCCCTAGCAAGGGCTCATCAGCACCCAGCCCTAAAGAGTGATTAGATGCTCAGACCCTTCCTCTCACCACTCACTTGTCACCAAAGCTCCAAAACCCAACCCTATGCCCAGAAGAGGACACAGCCCATTCGCCCCTGCCCCAGCCCAGCCCTGGGGTCATGGCCACACGCTGGAGCAGCCCACTTACAGCCAGGTTGGCGGTGGACAGTGACTTGGTGGCGGCAGCGGCGCGCTTGACGCTGCCCACGTCGGTCAGGCGGTGCTCGTCGTCGTCCCAGCGCCCGTAGGCCAGGTCGATGCCGCCCACGAACGCCACGCTCTGGTCAACGATCACCAGCTTCTCGTGGTGGGCCCACAGGTACACGGAGGAGGACACGTGGTCTGGGTGCCTCATCACCTGTCAGGAAACCAGCACTCCAGCTCAGCATTGTCAGATTTCAGTCCTTCCAGGCAGAGAGATGTTCAGCCTTTTTTGGCTGCTTGGGGTGATGGGGAAATGCTGCAGTTTGTGCACTGGATGCATCCACTGCTTAATTACTGAAGCCACTCAATTTCCCCATGGCTGGGTGTCAGCCCTATGGCAGGCAGTGTTTCCCCAGGATGCGGGAATGCCAAGCAGCAAAGATTACTGATGCTGGGATAGAACAACCTTACAACAGCTTCATAAGACCACCATAGTCAAAGAAACTGCTTCAGTTGGGCTGTAATAGCTGAGCTTTCAAACACAGAGCCTGCTCTAAAAGAAAACAACATATTGGTGGATCTGAGTCACTTCTTTGGTTGTTGCCACCACATCAGTGAAATGAGAAGTCGGGTGATTTCTCCCCCCCACTTAAAATCAAGTTGTTTGGCATTTGTTTAGGAACTTCTTTTTGACAAGTGTCTATGGAACCCTAATTTCTGTATCTAAGCTCAGAGTTTTATTTATGATGTTGGAGCCATAAGACCAGCTTCCTAGAGCAAAAGCTACCGAGTTTCAGCTGGCTGCTCCCAAAACCTGTGACACAACTTATGTGTATTTTCCAGTTTTGCTGCAAAGATGATGAACGGATGCTTCCCCTCACTGTGACAAGTGATCAAGTGAAAATAAATCAATTATTCTAGCCTAACAAGTATCTTAGTCCTCATTAAGGTGTATGTGTTTCTAAGAGACAGCATCTAGCCTTATCTACTGGTTTGTCTGCCACAACTGATTTTCTGCTTGGTGCCAGAACAGCAGTGTAAAAGCACAGGACAGTGCAATGCTGTTCTTCCGTGGTAGGAACATTAACACCCAGTGCTGACTCTCATCATTCACATTTGAGCAGAAATGCTGAAATGACACAACACTCTCAAATTGTAATTTTCCATTTGATGTAACCGCATTAACTTGTCACATGAAATACACTTCTTGTGTATTAAGGCAAACAGTTGCTTTGGCAAATCTAAGCTAAGCAATTTTATGTCCCATCAGAACCTAAAGAAATGAAGTTGCCAGATGTGGCAGTCACCATATGGGCGTGTTATGTCAGACTATTCCCACTGCAATGGTGGGAAACACTCCTGAATTTGCAGCTCCCACCCAAAACCACCGGGGTCAGCACCAGCCATCAAGAACAACTGAATGCAAACATCCCCCATGGAGCCCTGTGCAATTACCTTGATGTTTGAATGGAGGTGCATGAGCGTCCGCTTGCTGTATTCACTGTTGATCCCCAGGGCAAGCTCCACCTCTTTGTACAGCATAACAAAGATTTTCACTCCTTGTTGCTGTCAGAAATAAAAAAAAGAACACATGGAATGCAGACATATCAATGGATACAGTCTTTTTGAGAATGGAGGAAAAGCTGAGGCAGTAAATGTGTTGTGTCTGCTGATGGAAATGTTGACTGAGGTTACTTTTTCCTGGTAATGCTCTTCCAGATCGTCCATGGGGACCATACAGCCTGGTAGGACCTGCCTGCTGGGGGAAGTGTGTGGGCTTTGCTGTTTTTGTCTGAGCTATGCCAAGGCCCATCCACAGGTCATTCCTACAGCAGCTCCTTTCACACACCCTTTGAGGTAGATTTTGCAAGCACGATTCACTCCGATCATGTTCATCCTCTAAAGTTCAATGTTCTGCTGCTTTGTGTTGCCCTGAGGGCTGCCCACAGTTAAATGTCCCTGAAGGATGACAGGACCAGTGAGGTCACACAGACATCACCCCCCTGAAGGGGATGTCACCAACTCAGCACCAGCAAAGAGGTTCTTTCTGCTGGTAGAGCTAAACAAGCTCCTGGGATACACTGAGCAATGCTAAAAACATGGTGCTTTTTGTGACCAGCATTGTATCCATGGCAGGGTTTCTAAAAACTCTTGTTAAAGCACTTTCAAATGTGCCAAGTGCCTCCCAAATATAGGTCACACACTGGGACACCTCCACTTCCCATAAATCAGCATGGATCAAAAGCTTGCACTACAGTTTGCCAGCTTAAACCTGGAATTCCTTTTGAATTCCTATTCCCATAATGCTGCTACCAAGAGCTAAGGCAATCTCAAAACTGTGGAGATATTCTGCTCTCCACTGCACCCAGGGGAGTCCAAGGCAGCACTGCTCACACAGAAAGGACAGCCTCACTCCTGCACCATGACATCAGCTTGCTGACTGTCCCGCTGAGGCAAAGAAACACCACAAGTGACAGAGCAAGTATCTCCAGGGACTGACCTCACTCACCTTATCACAATGTTTTTATGGCCATAAGAAAATCTATATCAATGTAACAAAAAGAAGCCAAATTTCTCCTTTGACTGAGTGATACTTTGTGGCCAGTTTATTTTTGCCAGAAAAATTTAAGAGTAATTTCAAATCAACAACAGTCAGACACAAAACTCTCATTCTTTTCTAGGTATGTGGAGGGGTGAGGACTGTGATGACAACTGGCTTGAAAGCTGAAAGAGTCAAAGACTATTTCAGCATGTCAAAGAATTACAGAATGGTTTGGGTTGGAAGGGAACTTCACGACCATCTTGTTCCACCCCCAGCCATGAGCAGGGACACCTTTCACTAGACCAGGCTGCTCCAAGTACCACCCAACCTGCCCTTGAATAATTCCAGGGATGGAGCAGGCACAATTTCTCAGGCAACCTGTGCCAGGGCCTCACCACCCTCACAGGGAAGAATGTCTTCCTAATATCTAATCTAAACTTGCTCCCTTTAAGTTTAAAGTCTGTCTGTTTACATGTGGACTTCTGCCCTTCTACTAGAGCAAGAGGTCAAGAGGTGCCCAAACCTCGTGACCTTGCTGATACAGGCAAGCTCTTTTTAGCACTGGTGTTATCGCAGGGTATGTGAACAGCTGGAGCACAGCCCACACTCATAAACACACCACAAAGTGCTCAGCCTTCCCTGTACCTCTGAACTGCACAAATCACACGGAGAGCACGGACAGCAGCAGGTTTTTGACCCTACCAGGAACTGGGGCAGCTGTAAAGCAAGGCTGAAGTGACCCAAATCTGGGGCAATCAGAGGATCTACCCTTCTGCCTCTGAGCTCTTCCAAACCCAAATGAGGGGAGCAAATCAAAACAGGTGGTTTTCCAAGGCCACCTGATGTGAGGCTTTAACTCCATCTTCACCAAAATGAATGGTGGAATGCTCCAGCTCCAGGATGACCCCCTGGCTGGGTGGGTGCAGGGTGAAGGGTGCAGCTCACTCACTGCTTTCCTCTTGAGGATGCAGTCCAGCCGCCAGCGATTCCCTTCCACCACCGGTCGCTTCATGAAGATTTCTGGGCTCAGCCTAAGAAAATAGAGGTATATAAGAAACACAGCAGATGTAGCCTGCCAACAAAGCACCAGCCTAAATAACCAACTTGGGAAGCAAAGGAATTGAAGCTTAAATAAAGTGGATGTGAAAGTTCATGTTCCAGAGTGATGCATTCTCCAATATCCTGCTCTTTGTTCTTTAATAACTGAGCATTATAGAGGGCAGGGGACATGTCCAGCACATTCATCTTCATATTCAACAACCCACGAGACAAGGCTGAACAGTGATATATATATATAGGGAAATTTGGACTCTCTCTGTGAAAGAAAGATGCAACAAAAGAAAACCCCAAGGTAGAGCTGAAAGAAATATGCAGACATAAAAAATAAATAAGAGTGGGATTTCAGTTCTCCTGGCACCTGAGCGATCTGAACAGAACAGATTTGTACTGAATTTTCCTTGCTGCCTAAAGACAAAGCCATGGAATCCAAAACCAGGACATTTTATCACTTCAAGGATTACAAGAAATAGTTAAGCAATCTCATCTAACTCCTGCACAGCATGGTGACAGAATTTCACTCCTCTACTTTTGTACCAATCATGGCAGCTTGGGCTTGGAGAAAGCATTGCTACATTCTATTTTTATCTTATACATCAAGGTTTAGGTAAGTTTTGGAATACCATAATGTCTGAATAAAACACTGAGTAAGAGACAATGGGTCTGAAATGGGATGCTCTTGAATGGAGTCCACCTGATAGGGGGAATCCACAAGCATTAGGCTTAACTGTGGTCATGGCAAGAAACAGATTTACCCCACCAAATGCTAACATGACATGCAGTTTTCTCATCATTTCCTCCTAGAAACTAATTCTCCCAGTTCCCAGAGGCAGCAGACAAGCAGCCAAAGGCTCATTTCACAGACCATCTCAAAGAGGAGCAAAGAGACCAGCCTAAGATGAACAGGAAATCTGAGTCATGTCTTGGAAGCCTCCCATGCCTGTGGTCCAGGCTGGCTCAGACAGATCAACCTCCAGAAAAGCAAGACATGGGCAGCCACAACCAGCACCCAGCCAAGAGACTCTGCCCAGTCTATGAGAGCACCCTTTTCCTGCCACAAACAGGAACCAAGCACTGCATAAACACATAAACCAGGTAACGAGTGGGCAGAGCCAGGCCCTTTGGCAGACACACAACTCAGAAAGGGCGATAAACCTCCCCTCCTCCCTTATCTGGCCCATTTAGGAGCAGACTAAAAGGATACACGAACAAGACACTCTCACACCTGGCAGGAGCTTCCCAAGGCAGTGAGGAGGAGCTTGCCATGCAAGATCCCATGGCAAGAGCACTGTTGAGCATCCCTGTTCCCTGATACACCAAAAGACACCCATGCCCCTCAGATTTGCAGCTATCTGCACTCCTGAGGAGCCCCTCAAGCCACCACATTTGCAGCTCAGGTGGTGCCTCTGTGCGGTCTCGGGCATTTCCGTGGAGGGAGACAACCAAGCTGTTGATCTGAAGCGTGAGCTTTAGCTGCCAGCCCTCCTGAAAAGGCCTTTGAATACAACACAAGGAGAGGTTTGGGTGTGCTGCCAAACCATCTGGCTGCAGGGCTAGCTGCCATACTGTAGGGCTCCGAACAGTGCCGCATTGTCGGGAGCGTCCCCGGAGGGACAGCTGGGCAACACCCAAACATGTCAGTACGAACCACCAATCTGTGATGAAAATTTCCTCCTTAGCAGCTTCCATGGCATTTGCAACGTCTTCAAAGTACCACTTGGCATTGACATACCTGCAAAAGCAAACAGAGTGCAGAGTTATGCCTCCTCCCCTTCATTAAACAAAGTACACAGCTGAAGAGCGATGGGGTTCTGTGTTAATAACATTTAAGTTCTCTTCTCGAAAGCAAACACAATCCTAATTTCCAGAATCAGGACAACACGCAGGGAGAACTCAAGACTGCTATCAGTAGCTTGATGAAACAGCACAATAAGGGAATATTAAGTGCCTCTTGGTACTTCTGCCAGATTCACACAATATTCCTGGCTTCTGCTTTATATGCATGCCAGGTTTGTCTCCCAGCAAAGGATGATGGAATGGTGTTTCCTTTGATTTATGGGAAGTACTCGGGCAGAGGTTGTTGCAAGGCAGACGTTACAGGGAAAGCACTGGTCTGCTTCCAGCTAGAATCCAGTTTTTGAGGCACTTCTGAGAAAGGAGTAGTGCAGTGAGGTTATACTCGAGACAGAAGGATTTCTCAGGAGCTGCTGTGTGCAAAAAACCCAGCCACCCTCCAGCTATACCCAGATCTGCATTTGTTGATTCCCTTTTCTTCTCTTTATCCTTACAATGGCAAATACCCAACACGGTGGAATTTAAACGGAACTTGACAGCTGCAAAACACAACGAGCTGTGACACAGAGCTCCAGCCACCAGCACCGCTACTCTGTCCCTGCTGAAGAAAGCCTCATTTTTTTTTGCAACTTCTTTAACTATCACCAGTCCCCAGAGCTACCAAAGGCCACCAGCTGTGTTCACAGAGCCGGGGTGCTGAGGCAGGCAGGTACAGGTGCTCACCACTTGGCCAGGGTGTTCTCCTGCACGGCCGCGTAGGAGCCGAAGCGATGCTCCCTCAGAAAGTCTCTGCCGTGTTTCCGGATGAACTCGTCTATGCCCTGCCTCCACCACTGGGCATGCCTGTAGCTGTTACACTTCAGAATCAGCGACCTGTAAGAACACACAACGCACAGGGCAGGAGGCTGAAGCCATTTCCATTTAATTGGGCTGCTCCTCGCTGCCTGTCCACGTACCAGTCATATTTTACTTACACAAAAAGTAGAGACTTTGCTGTTTTGTTTGCGAAAGAATGTGCAGTACTGAGCTGCTTTGAGTGACTAACACTATTGCATTGCCAAGCATAAAAAAACCCACCCATGTTTAAATTATTAGCACCAGTTTAACTTGGATATGGAGCCAGCTAATGCTGAGTTTTTTAAGAGATGAATTTATACTGTGAGCTAACATAAAAACATTAAATATCTCTTTATCCCCCACTAGCATGTCTCTTGAGTTATATATTCCATTGGGATGCAGAAGAAAACATCCCTGCTTGCAGCATAAAGAGAACAGAGTGCCTAAAAAATTACCTAAGCAATTGCTGACAAACCCAACTGCGCAACTCAGCAGGCACCGTGCCCCCAGGCCCCAGCAATAACCACAGGGACGGACAAACAGAGGCTCCAAACACCTCATTAAGACATGGGAAAGAATCAGCATTAGGGCCAAAGCCCCAGCAGGTCTGAGCACATCAACAGCAGCCACCTGGGCTTGTTAAACCCTCCTGCAGAGCAGCATCGATTCCTCCTTAAAAAAGCAAAAGCAAACAAAAAGGTGATAAACAAAGTTGTTTTCTTACCTGGAGAGATTGTCGATCTGCAAGCCGTATTTAGTTTCTGTCTCTTTCTGGCCTATCTTGATGCTGAATTCCTTATCAACCAGCAGGACAAAGGAAATGGCCCCTGAATCAGGCTTCATGTACATCAGGAATGAGTCCTTCACCAACAGCCACCTGTACGGACACAGCAACCACGTCACCTGGATCTCACACTCAGGCCAGGCCTCAAAACATGAGCCACGAAAAGAGCTAATAAAATGGAAGAGTGCTTCTTCAAAACAGGTGCAAATCATTTAGCAGGGAAATCTACTAAATGGTAAAAATTATTCTCAGGAGCTAGACCAGGGGGTGGTTTTCTTGAGAAGAAAAGTGTCTATTTTATGAACTTGGGTAATGAGTTTTAACTCAATATAGGACTTTTAGAGTTATGTAAATAACTCCTTTTTATAGGAGTCTTTAAAAATACAAGCTCCCTTGTTTAACAAAACCCATGAGAACCTCCCTGGTCATAAATCTCTGAGCATGAGACAAGGTGTAACAAGGATTCCTCCATCCCTGATTTTTATTCAGCTTGCATGCTATATGGAAGTTATTTGACATTTCTAACATTAATTCTGATGCTAGGATCACTTTCACTCCTATCAAAATATATGAACAAGGCATTTTGGAAAGCTTTTATTGCCAAGCAACAGGCACCCTGTTAGAAACACATGAGGAGGAATGACCGGCAGGTTTTACATAAATACTGTAGCCTGAAGGCAACTCTGAGAAAAAAACCCACATTTTTTACTGTGAATGGCATTTCTAATTTTTTCTCCCCCTGCAGCGTAGCTGGGGTAACCAGCTGCCTCTGTCCCACACAGGTCTCCATCACCAGACCTTTGCTTCATTCTTCTGCACACTCAGAAACACACAAAGCAGCACAAAACACTGCAAAAATCTGTTCATTCTTGTATCTTTAGTAACAGCCTCAGCTTCTCATCTACTTCCCATAATTTTTTATTAGGTCCCATAAATTTTTTTCTTGCCTTCAGGGCCCTGGAAAGAGTTACCCGGCATCAACTCTCATTTGGTGCCAAATTACTTCCCCTCTCCATTTGGCCCATAATTTCACTCTTAAACATCCCACAGGGTGTATTTCCAAGTATTCTCCCTTCTGTTTTTCCCAGGCAGCTCTACATGCCTGAGGAGTTCTGCCTGTGCCCATTCACAGCTTCACCCCACCATCCTCCTCCGTGTCCTAAAATCCTTCCTTTAAATAACCCTCTCTGGGAAATATTACTGTTATTTGCTTATTTATTGATGCAGAAACTATCAGTCCTAGTGGGCCAAGATGGGAATTTAGTGTCTCACTTGCGATATTCCGCACACAATCCCACTCAAACACTTCTCCTACTCCCTTTCTAGGCTCTAAAGAAAAATGGAGATCCATCAGAGCCGGATGTGCTACTGTCCCCACTACAGCTTGAGCTCTGGACAACACAAAAAAGAGTTAACTGAGGAGAATCAAGAGGAAAAAGCATTTTTTCCATAAAAAAGAAAAAGAATTTAATGATTTGACCTGAAGGAAGGTCACATCTTTGTCTCCTTTAGAGCAAGGAAGGTCTCCTTTATCTCCTCATTATAGAGATCTTCTGTAAACCTACATTCAGAAATGTTGGAAAGACTGTGCAAAAATAGGACCTTTTCTTCACAAGAATGCAGAAAGGTTTTGTTGGAAAACAGAACTATTAAAGATAAAACTAATGACAGCCCATGGGTGGTGCTAAGATCCAAAGGTGCATAATCCATCGATAAGAAATAGTTGCTGTACGGCAGATATGGGCTATTTGGATTTTCAAATGGAAATATTTGCCTGGGAAGGGCATGCTCCAGGAAACACACCCTGCATTTTTTGGAGGCTGGCTGGTAACACAGGTACTCCCCCACAGCACACATCTCTCTGTGCTGCACCCCAGGCAACACTGAGACCTGACAAGGAGGGTAAAGGGATGGGAACAGTAAATTATGTCTGTCTACAGCAGGAAGGGACACGGGAACAGGAGGAAACACTGGGATTCAATACCTGCAGTAATAAGCAAGAGGCAATGTATTTAATGCCAAGGTTAATTGCACCAAACAGCTCCTTAGTGCTGCAGGTCACATCTGATTTGATCCTGCCCTGAAGAAGTCCAAAGAGTGCTTCAACTGATTTTCATTTTGTAAATTGAGGAAGGGAAGCTCAGAAAGCCAGGCTGAAACCTGCCTGGGGCAGGTCTCCAGCCACATTCCCTCCCAAAGGCACGGAGCCACCTGTGCTGCCACAGCAGGGAAAGCTGGGCACAGTCTGGGAGGTCACTGCCACTTCTGTCAGCTCTAGGAAATGCCAGATTTTCCCTGGAGTAACATGTCCCTTCTGTGAACCCCAAAGGAGAAAAAAAACCCTCTTCACAGAAGGGTGGGGCAGGGAACAACCTAGTGCTTCCAACCTGAAAATCTGTGGCTTCTGTAAAAAAACCCAAGGTTCTCTCCTACAGATTTTTTGGGGAAAAAGAAAAATGGGGATTTTTGTGTGCCCAGGGACACGTGGCCACCTCTGCCACCCCAGCAGTACCTTTTGGACCAGCGGTAGCACATCCTCCCCTGGCCACAGCAGTTCAGGCCAGGAATGCGGTGGCCCCCGGAGCGCTTCATGATGAATCCCTCTCTGCAATGACAGGAACAGGGTCAGGCTGGGGATGGGGCACACCTGGAGCTGCAGGGGGACTTGGAGGAGGCGCAGGGGGACTTGGAGGAGGTGCTTGCTGAACCCCCAGCCCTTGGGCCTAGGGCCGGCTCCTGTCACCTCCAAGTGTGCCCAAGCAGTCTCTGTGCTGTGCCCCGAAAGCTGAATGAAAGGCAAAAATACCCCCCAGAAGAGAATAATAGAGTTTTAAGAAGCACAGGGTCCCAGTTTATAGCACAGAAAGCAGAAAATTAAGTGGCTCAACAGGGAGGGTTGCAGGGAGGGAAGGGTGAAAACCCTTTAAGCACTGGGTTTTCAAACACAGCAACGCAGCCCACTCTCAAAAACACTTCTCCAAATTGTAGCATTTCTGTCTGAACAGTAATAATTTTTCATATCGAGATGGCAAAATACTCCCCAGTCAGTTAGTGCTGAGAAAGCAAAGCTATTAATTTTAACAGTATTTATGTATAAAGCCATGCTCTTAGAGAATCATAACTCACAAAGACACAGCTCACAACTCACATGCCCTTTGGTCCCAGGTCGTGGATGAATGACAGCTGGCTTACTCCAACAAACTCCATCTGGGAAAGAAAAAGAGGTTCCCCTCTCTTTATAACCCTGAAATCCACAAAATCTTTTGCTTCATCAAAGTGACTTGCCATAAAGACCTACAGAACATCCTGAGCAGATGCTACCCACCATCACTAAAGCACCTTCAAGAAGACCAACAGAAGTATTTTGGTTGAGTTTTCTGTTTGTTTATTTCAGATGTACTTTGGAGAACACATTTCAGGACAATTAAACTCAAATGTATCATGTATCACAAGGACTCCCTGATATTCTCCCTCCTGGATCTCCTTCTGAAACAAGGACTCAAGTTCGACACCGTTCAGTGATCTGTGTGATCTTGGCTGGCTGTCTGAATCCTCTCCTTCCTTCAGGGATCCTCACAGAAAGACTGGAAAGGAAATGAGCCCAGAGCTGGGAGCACCCTTTAGGCCCCATGGACACCACAGCAGGGTTCAGCCCCACAAACCACAAGCATCCCCCAAGGCCGCTGCAGCAGGTCAGTGCTGGACACACATCACTGCCCATCTGGTTCCAGGAACCAAAAATCCACAGCAGAACCACAGTGGGGCAGGAGGAGAGCAAGTTCAAACCCCAAAGTCAGGAACCTGCTTCCTCGTGGCTCCTCCTGCTTCAGCAGGGACTGCAGGGAACATAACAGCGAGCAAAGCCAGTGAAAAAGCTCAGCATGATTACGTTCACCTCTAAAAATAGGACACCGGGCAATTTCAACCCAGCAGGCTTTTCTTGGCACAGCAGGACATTCCTGGCAGTCTGCTGGATATCAGCCCTGGGCCCCTTTAGCAGGGAGAAACATTCTCCCAGGGTGTCCTGTGCAGGACAGGGCTGGGGTAGGCCCGGCTCCGTGAAGGAGTCGCCGTGCACGGCAGATTCTTGTCTGCACCCAGGCACCTCTAATTTATTGCCACACCAAGCTGTCCAAGTGCAGAGAGGTGCTCAGGGCACGGTGAGGACAGGTGTCACTGTCCCTCTGGCCAGGCAGCAGGCCACAGGGAACCTCTAACAGCACATTTGGGCAATGACCCCTGCTGGGGCTGCAGTCCAGGGCTCAGCACATGCTCCTGATTGCAGGTGGGACAGGAGCCAGACTCAGAATCAGCTTCAGGATGTGCCCACCCATACCCACAGCAACTCCAAGGAAAGGCTCTCTCTTCTCAAGGAAAGGGCATCTCTCTTTGGCAAACCAGCCTCAGGGTCCTCGTCAGCAAAATCCAATTTTGCACAGGAATTACATGTGTAAACCCCTAAGTCTCAAAGACATTTTAAGACACCAAGTATAACAAAAAGCATCAGTAAATTTGGGGTCAAATTCTATCCATTACGATGAAGTTAGCACAGGCTCCCTTCCCAATACCATCCTTTTTTTCCCAGAAAACAGCAGTAGGGCTGAAGATCTTTCCATCTCCTCATGCTCAGCTGCTCCTGGGACCTTCCCAAACTTCTGCCAAGGCCATGGAGAAGAACAAAAGACAGAATTGCTTTCTTTTTTGAGAATCTCAAAGACATAAAGTAACCTCAACTCAGCTGAGGCAATCTGAATGCTTTGATTTTAGGGTGATTTCAGCCTGTTTTCAGCAAGTGGTTAGAACAAGTCATTCCATGCTATTTTACCAACCATTTTGCTCTCTCTGTCCTCCCTAAGTGTTCTGGAAAAGCACCAGGTGTGACCAGTGACTGTTTCAGCTGTTTCTGCAGTGACACCCAGAGCAGGGTGGGAAGCACCTGAAAAAATCCAGTGTACCTACAAGCCCTTATCAGAGGTCCCAAGCAAATTCTCAGACTAGTTCTTTGTCTGGATCCCATTTTAACTTCTTCATGGCATTTCCTACACAACAAATCAGAAACCCAGACATCTCTCTCACAGTGGGCACACACACAAAAAAAGCAAAAAAACTGTCAAAATCCTTTGAAAATGCTGGCTGGAACCAGAAAGCTGGCAAGAATTTGAGGAGCCCTGCATGCAGAGAAATAATTGTCCTCAGAGAAGCAAAATGGAAAACCAAGAGGAAAAATTACTTGCAGAAACAGAACTACAACTACATAAAAAAGAAAGAAAGATTGTCTGGCAGCACAGCAACCTCCTCTTCAGCCAAGCAGTCTCTGGAACAGCAATGACAGGAGCCCATCCAACACATTGATCAAGAGTTGGTTTGTAAAAAAAAAACCTTAAATAAATTCCCCAGCGTAGTGCAAAACATCTGATGGAATGATTTATTGTTCCAATCAGCTATTTTTACTGTCACAGTGCCTCATCTGAGGTGCTCCTCATTCACAGAGAGGCTGGGAGAGGCAGCCAGGAGCTTTCATCTCCATCCCACCGGAATTCCTGCGCTGCCCAGCTGCCTCCCTGGGATCTGGCATCCTGCTCTGGTTTCACAGTGACCCACAGCAGCATGGTTTTGGTATGAGATATGGGCCTGGAGAATGCAGCTTCAATGACATTGCTGTGGCAATGAAATAAAAAAAAAAAAGGCAGACTGGAGTGATGGGCTGCAGGAGACAGGCTAGGGAAGGTGGAAAACCAGCTGCAAGGTGTTCCAACCATCCTGTCCTGCCAGCAATGTGGAGCATGCATGATTTATGTAAGCAAACATTTCACAGAGCATCTGCAGTTCAGATAGGATTCAGCTTCTCTATGCTGTATTTTTTTCATTTTGACTCTTGTTCTTTATTTAGTGGGTTACGAAATGCATCGCACTGGTCAGTGGCAATAACATGGAACTACTCACTCTTCAGAATGATATTATTCAGCACAATTTCTTGTACAAAAAATCCTTGCTTATACAAAACACACATTTAAAAAAACAACTCTAAATGTGCTGCATTTCAAGTGCAAAAGCTGGAAGTTCTGATGGGTTGGGTGGGGACCTCCACAAAGGTCAGCAGATCCAAGGGCTGTATCAGAGGCAAATCAGTGGCCACTCTCACTTCTCAGCTGTTCTTAATTGTGTTGCTTTCACTTAAGATGAGGTTTTTACTCTGTCTAAACTTCATTGAGGCTATATTCCTCCAATTTCCAATTTTCAGAAAAAAAAAGTGAACAGTTAACACACAGAGATTCCCACAACATACATTTTAACAGTAATTGTCTTAAATCACTTCAGCCCGAAAGTACTATAAAAAGGTTTTGGAAAGAAGAAGAAAACATGAGATTTAATCCCATAAATCAAATAATTCAAAAAAATATTAAAGAAAAAAGCTAGATGATGTACAACCTTTACAATGCCATGTAGTCACTGTGGACCTGATCCTTAACATAAACAGAGACTTAGGTCTGCAAAACCACAAGCTTGACTTGCAGGCTTGACTGTCTCCGTGCATGGCACATCCTTCTGACAGTGTATAAAGCAGTTTGGTCTCACTGGTAATTAATAAATTAACTACAAACGCAAAGTAAGAAAAGTAAAAAAGCAAATTCATTAAATTGTGCAGCTCAGAGATGCATCTCCTCAGAGATGCTACTGACACAAGCAGGCTCCTCACAATGACCAAGGGTTACACACTCTGCAGGCAGGTGTCAGCTTGCCTTTGCAACTCCATGCCTGATTTAACAGAGTTCCTGATTTTAAAAAATCCTCAGTTCATGGATTTGATGAGAGGAACACAAAGGAGTCTAAATGTGCTCCAATTTTAAGACAGTTACAGCATTTGTCAGCATCCGGCAAAAGATTTCTCAACTACAGGAAGAGCAAAGCCCTCATTTTGCTCTCAGAAGGACAAATGCAGTTCCAGGGAAAGTGCCAGAAATCTTCACTTCAGTCTTGGTGGGGGTTGTTTGGGTGTTGTTCTAAAGGAAGCACTTCCTTCCCTGTGCTTTCCTCCAGCACTGCCTGCAGGACCCGTGCCGCCACCACGGGCAGCAAAGTCCTCCCTGAACACTTCTCTGCGGCCAAATCCAGTGAAAGCCAACAATAAACTGAGAATTTATGTGCAAAAGGGACATCTGGCTCCGGGGCTGGGGACAGAAGGGCGATTCAGCCCAGGAGAGAGCACCCCACAGCTGCCTGGGAAGGCAGGACCGTGTCCTCTCCTGGCCCCC
Organism: Bombycilla garrulus; assembly: GCA_013400315.1. Taxonomy (NCBI): domain Eukaryota; kingdom Metazoa; phylum Chordata; class Aves; order Passeriformes; family Bombycillidae; genus Bombycilla; species Bombycilla garrulus. Next base: position 1,850,458 of record VXBU01001756.1, read on the forward strand.
ACTGCGCAGCCCGTCCCAAACCACAGCCTGGCCAAAGCATCACCCACGTTCTCACAGGAGCAGAAATGCTCCAAAATATTTGAAAAAGGCAACGCCTGCCTAGAAGTGACAAGATGGATCCACACTGTAAAATAACTCTCCCCCGCTCTGCATATGCTAGTGATCAAAATTGCCAAGTTATCCCAATCTTGCTTCTAGAACAAAAGATGACTCTTTTCCACATGCATTGGAATTAAGCTCCACAGCCTGTCCCCTAAAGAAGCACTGAAGGAATGCAGCTTCCTCAGCCTCAGCCTGAAGATTTCTTGCCATCCAGAGCACAATGGCCAACCCCAATCTGCACTCTGTCCCGTGGAACAATCAGGGCTCAACACTGAGCTCTGCAATAGAGCAAACAAAGTTTTTAAGTTTTTATACACGACATCCAGCTATGAGCTGCCCAACATCTCTACACAATGGAAATCCTGCATAATAGAAGAATATCTACCAACAGCAATAGTGGAAGAGAAGTGGCTGCTACAGAAACCCAAAGTTCAGTCTGCATTTTTGGCTTGTTTGAAAATCAGGTGCTCCCAGTTATCACTCTGTGCTCAGAAATGTCACTAAACTTGGCAGCTACTCAGTGCGTGCATCAGATTTTGCTGGTAATACAAAAGATGAAGCAACACAGTCATTATGCAGCCAAAAAAAGGGGAAATAAATTACCATCCCCAAGAGATGTCACAGCTGTGGCTGACAGGTGAGGAGTTCTGAAGAAACATTCGAGGATGAATTTCAAAAGAAATATTTTTGCTTAAAATAGGCCTGACGCTGGATTTGACATCTCTCCTCATTTCCAACAGCGCTGATTTGGGGAAATAAGCCAACTACCATCTCCCTTTGGAACTGTTAAAATACTCATTCACCTCTCTGGGTATCCCACACACACAAACTCAAGGTCACTAATGTCCAGGGAAACTGCACAGAACAGAAACCTGAGACAAATCTGCGCCCAGAACCACGCACAAAGCCCAGATCGAAGGAGAATTACAAATTTGGATTCTGATTTTTTAAGTATTTAAAACATTAACTTATAATCTTAAACAGTCTGCAGTAAATAAAATAAATCAATAATAGATAATATTAAGATAAGAATAGATAAGAAAAATAAGTACAAAACAGAATTTCAATACATCTTACATGTACAACCAGCTATCTGGACTGAACTAGCTTGAGGAGGTTATCACTGTGTTATACCAGCAACCTCCAACCCTGAGTCATTCCTTTGGTTTTAGTCATATTACATCTGTGCTGGAGAAATCAGCTAAGCCAAAATGCTCACAAAACAGCTGTAAAATATTTCTTGCAGAAACTGCATCTCTTCTTCCAATGAATTCAGCATTTGTAAAGTGAATATCCTTTACATAATTAAGCAAACAAATTTCTACTTACTGTTCCATGGTAGTTCCTGTACATTGGCATTTTCAGGATATTTGTCAAGTAGTCCTCCAGCTGCTTCTACAATTAAAATATTGAAACTTCAGATAGGATGTGGAGGTTTTTCTTGAAAATTCCTGTAATCTGACTGTCTGGCATTAGGAAGCAATCAAGAAATCAGACCAACTTTTCAGCTTGAGTGGGTAAATAAATCCATTATTATGTGCTCACAGGTTATCATAACTCAGCACCATAAACAGTTTGGTCAGAGGTTGTTTACTGTTCATAGTTCTGTGCTTGTACCTTCCACCAGCAGACCTGTTCCGTGGCAGGGTCACTTTGGAGGTCAACTTTCATGACTGAGATAAAGTTTCAGAACAATTTTAAATACCAAATCAGTCCCCATTGTTTCTGACCCACAGGAATCAGCTTTGTGAGAAAACAGGCTCAGAGGCAACTGAGAGAGCCTGTTTAACCAAAACAAAAGGTTCATGGGGTGAGGGACACAGGGACCATGCTGTCCCTGTCCCAAGGACACACAGAGAGCAGTGGCTAGGCCTGTCCTCCCCAGCTGGGAGGGGAGAAGAGGGAGAAGAGAAGAAACCATTATGGGAGAAATAATCTCTTACCATCCCCATGGTAAAAGGGAAAAGAAAAAATGAGACTGTCTGGGCATGGGAAACTGGGCAGAGTCCTACAGGACACAAAGCAAACTGAAAAGAAACATGAGCTAAAAAATAAAAAGCATCTATAAAACAGTTTTCTTCCTCTTTTAAACCCACATCTCTCCCCTCAAACTTCCCACACATCAGAGAAGCTGTGAACAGCAGGGTTTCTGCATGGCACAGCCACAAGACACAATCCTTTAATCCTTTGGGTCTTGAAGTTCCAGTGGCACAAAGCCCAGGGAGGGAGGGAGGGAGGAAGCAGCAGAAAGAGAACGATAAGCACAGCCTGAACAAACATGGGGTTTTTAACTTGCGAGCAACAAAGCTGCAATGAAGAGGTAGGAAGACATCCACCCTCTCCATGGAAGGGCCCATCTGTCAACATCTGATGAAGTTACACAGAACACGTGTGCCTGGGCTAAAATTACCCACTTCAGCACCAATAGCCTGACTGTCATCTCCTCTTGCAGAGGGGGATGGCACTGAAATCCCTCAGATTTTGATGGCCACGGGGCTGCCTCCATCACGCTACTTGACTCTGCAAACTGCTTTGTCTATCTTTAAACCAGAGCAGGTGGGAGGAGGGGAACCACCACTCCCAGCATCACAGTGCTCCTCAACTGCAGAGGAAAGCTTTGCCCACGTGAACCCCAGGAGCAGCATCCTCAGCACTGCACAGCAGAGAATTCAGCATTAAAGCTGGGCTTGTCAAAGCCTAACTCTGCCAAGCAAAACACTGTGATGATAACAAACAAGGGTTTTGATAGTGTGTGGCTTTGCAAGCAACCTTGTCAATACTGTAATAATAACAAACAAGGGTTTTGATGGTAGTGTGTGGCTTTGCAAGCAACCTGCCAGGCTTCTCAGCACCTCAGAGCATCCCTCAGGGCCCCAGATGAGGTGGGCACTCACCCTCCTGCTGGAGAAGTGCTCCTCCCGCACCGTGCTCTCAGCCGTGTGCGGCAGACTCGGCATCTGCCTCGGCTCTCCCCTTTTGATGGATTGTCTTCTCACCGTGTGACTGGAGGGAAAAACACAGCCCAACACCAGGTCACAGTGCTGCAAGTGTCTGTATACCCTGATATGTAACCCCTCTTCTGCAGTGCCTTTATTTTTCCTAGCCAAGACCTTAAAAAGTGACAGGCAGGCAGGATAGCCAAAAAACAAACCAGAGAACACAGTGTGAATTCATTTAAGAAGCCAGTGTGCTCCAGCTGGCTCACAAACAAAAATACAACACAGAAATATCAGAGTTGGATTTTTGACGGCCACAATTTTCCCTTGCAACTAAAGGGAGCCTACACCCTGTTCTTAGAGCATTATGTTCCTCTAGCTCTTAACCCCTTATAACTTTACTTTTCCTATCATATCCCAATGTGTGTCGATATCAGGAGGCTCTCACTGACCTACACCACTTTTCCTCCCACTATTCTAACAGATTTCCTATTCTAGGAAATCTATTCTATTTCCTCTTCTATTTCCAGCATCCTGGCCAGGGACCCCCACATCCTGCCCACACTGTCAGAAAGCCACAGAGCTGCAGCAATTTCCATCAGCACTATCATAACCCCTCCACATGTTCAAGGCAAATCCAGCTCAAAAGCTGATGACCCAGGAGACAATGTTTTCTGCATCAGCAGAGAGATGTTTACATCACTTAGATAATGGCTGCTAAACACACAGATTAAATATTTCTATTACAGCTGCTAAGTATTCATGGAGACTGAATTCTTCCACCCTCTGCTCCTTAGAGCAAAGTAAATAGGACCAGTGAAGCCAAAGCTAAAAGATCCCATTTCCCAAAGGCCACCGTGTCCTCAGGGATGCACACTCACCTCCTGGTGGGGATAGGGATGCGCACGAAGGCTTTGTATCTCAGCAGCTCCCTGTGAAACTCCTGGAAGTGCTTGAACTTCCTTTTCACATGCCACACGAACTCTCCATGGGTCAGCTCGATGGTGTAAACATTGGGGCTTGGTACCTGCAGGGGAGAACATCACCACATGGGATGCAAGTTTTGAAATAAGCCATTTTCCTGCAGCTGCTCATCTAAAGAGCCTTTATTCAATTTTACTTAAGGATCATTCTGTCTCACGATTCCTTGTTCTGCTTTATTAGATTTTATAAATAGACAGACAACCTTCTCTCCTAAGTGTTTTCTGAGACACAGGCATGGCTGATTCCTCAGCCCACGAACAAGCAAGTGCAAAATTAAGGCACAAACAGCAATTTAAACAACATTTCTACAGCAATCAAAGGAAATCTCTGGAAGTTCTGACCTTCTTAGTGGAGGTAAAGCGTTCAACTTCCAGCACACGCACTCGGACAGGACATCCCATGAGGTACGTCTGTGTGCCCGGCTCTTTGAACCCATGGGTGTGGTAGATGGCAGAGAAGGGAATGCACGCTGCAAGGACCACAAACCCCACAAAACTGTTAGCTCAACGGCCTTGTAACAATCCACGAGGGCGTGAAAGCCAGCAGACAGCAATGCTTTAACATGGGAGCATCTATAAAGCAGCATTAACTCCAGCAAAAGAGAGCAATTTTTATTAAAGAGAGCTCAAAGACAAGGTTACACAGAAGGGACTTGACTTGAGAGCTCAGGTATTAAGAGCCTCATGGTTCTAAACCAGAGTCAATGCTGGGCTTGGCAAAACTCCTGAGGCCATAGCCTACCTGCCAGCAGATTGTTAAACCCAGGCAGGACATGGGATGAGAACACATGGCTGTCAACTCACCGGTGCCTTTGGGGTCAGTGAGCACATCTGCGTCCACCTCCTCCCCCTCCACGTGGAGCTCCCTGGTGTCCAGGCTCTCTATGATGTTGCTCATGTTTGCAGCGAGCTTCTTCAGCGTGGATGTGGCTGCATGGCTTTCTGCTCTCAGAGACATCTCAGGGGCCTGCGCTCAGGAGCTGCGGGGCGCTGGGGAGAGACACGGCACAGCTGTCACCCCCTCCTCTGCAGCACGGGGCTGAAGGAAACCTCTAGCAATGCATGGACACATCTTACTTCCATCCCTTCACCCACATTCATCCCAGTTAAACCCATCCTGCACACCCAGTGCCAAATGTTCAGTCCCAAAGCTACAAACGATATCACTGCCTGGCAAATCCCAGGCTTAATTCACCCAGCGCTGCATTTCCCAGGACAGGCTGCATGGAGGAAAAGCTCTCTCAGAAAATCAGCAGGCAGTTTTGCTTTCTCTTCCTTGAGTGAAGCAGTGATAGAAACTATTTCATTATTAAGATTTCCTCTATTTCTATGCATCTTACACAACGGCCTGTGGTGTCTGCATGCCTCATGCTCTCCCATGGTGCCATCCTCTCAGCAGGCTCAGAAGTTACAGCTGTAAAGGATCCTCTCCAGGTCAAGAGTATCCTGATGCCCACACAAAGTCTGGGATCAACAAGGTGGACCCCACATCTGTGCTCCCCCCTCCAATACCCCAGGCTGCAGGGGACAAGCCCACTGTCCCTTTGTGATGGGGACACAGCCAGGGAAAGGCTGCTGCCTGCTCAGGGATCTCAGGCAGTGGCACTCAGAGGTGTCTAGGCACCAGTGACTACAGCACTTCCCACCTTTATTCCCACCCATCCATTCCAGGAGCCTGAGTCACGAGAAAAATGAGGAAGGAAGAAAAACAAAAAAGGAAACAAAAGTAAATCAATACATGAGGCATGGCCACTAACACTAGCACAAGCCTTCCCTGCTCGTGGTTTTATTTGCAAACCCTCTTCCTCCTCCAGGCCCTGCATCTCCCCACGGGGCTGTGGAGCTGGCTGCTGGTCCTTGCACACAGCCAGGCTCCAGCTCCTGGGCATCTCCCTGGTGATGATAAAAAGTCCCTTCAGTCTTTGTCCTGCTCTGCAATAAATGTCACAGCTCGACAGCTAAACTGAAAAATACAGATGAGACAAACTGGCAACGTTTTGCCGAAGCCAATACAAGGATGCCCATTTATATTTGTGGAAGCTCTTTTTCTGCTAAAGAATGATTTTTCATAAAAAGTGTGGCATTTCTGATATTAAGTTCTGCAAAGAACACAGTGCAATTATTCTTGAGTGAGCTCCACAACAAGAGCTGGGTATGCCGTAACTTGGAAATAATTTAACATTTGAATAAATCATGTGTTTAGCTGCTTTTGAAAGAACATTCTTTATTATCATTTCCTCTTGAAACAAGTCCATTATTTAATTACTACATAAGGCTGATACCACGTACACCCAAAAATGCTAGAAGCAGCTGCCTTCAGAAAAGAAAAAATCCATTTTCACATAGACTTGAATCAAGAAAAACTGGGTCAATCTCTTCTCTTATACCCAAGTAAATGTAGAACCAACAGCTTCGTCTTGGGAGTGAGGCTCTGAGGCCCTGGGTGGCTCTGTCACCTTCCAGCAGTGGCAGGGAAAGCCACCAGAGCACAGGCAGCTTTAGAACCAGACCAGGGGATCACTGCACCCCCAGATCACTTCAAGAGATCTACATGAATAATTCAAACATAAACATAAACTTTCCCAGTGATACACTGAACTTTGGGGCAATGTCCTGGTTTCAGCTGGGACAGAGTTAATTTTATTATCAGCTGGTACAGTGTTTTGTCTTGGATTTAGGGCCAGAAGAATGTTGATAAAACCGTGATGTTTGAATTGTTGCTAGGTTCTGCTTCCCCTAATTCAAGGGCTTCCCAGTTTCCAACGCTCTGACAATAGGGAGGTGCACAAAAACTGTGGGGAAGCATGGCCAGGACCCAAACTGGTGAAAGAGATATTCCATTCCACAGCACACCATTCCCAGGATATCAGCTGGGGAAACCGGCTGGGGGGTGCCAATTGCTGCTGGGGGCACTGGTCAGGGGGTGGTGAGCAATTACTGTATTATGTATAACTTATTTCCATTAGTGCTATTCCCCTTTAATTACAATTATTACTACACTTAATTTTGTTTCAATTATCTAACTGTTCCCACCCCACTGATGTTACCCTAGACAGCCCGTGCAGCCTCTCTCCAGCAGGAATTTGGCACTGGCACTGCCAACACCTCCCTTGTCACCACTTCATGGAAAGCTCTCCCTCTTGGAAGCTTTACACTTCTCCTACTCTAACAACATACTGCAGGAGATTTCAATTATTTAGAGAGCACAAGGTACATTTTCATTTGTTTGGAGTGAAGTCATTCCACCTGATATAGAGTGGCTTTGGAGGTTTGATTTTCTCCCTGGGAAGCAGGCATACATGAACAGCATTCCCAAGGGAGGCCATGCTACCAGGCTTTCCCAAATAACCCTGGGGACGGCAGGAGGGAGCCCAGAGCCTCACTCTGCACCAATATATACATTAAAATCCTATTTCCCACTCAGCATTTAATGCAAAGACTTTTTCTGTGTGTTTCTAGTTGGAAATAAAGCAGCATCTTGCTTTGTATTTCTGTCTGCATTCACATTTAGAAACAAAACAGAATTTGTTGGTTTTTTTTCTCCGTCAAAATGCACTTTTACTTCATGGAAACTTAATGCCCTTTCCAAAAGAAGTTTTCCATGGTTAAAGAGAACACAAGCCCAAACACATTCTGGACGTGCCAGGCCAGCAATTACACTTGAAGGAAACCAGACAAATACCACATATCAGGGCTGGAGGAAGAGCAGCAGAGAGGAGCCAGCAGAGACAGAGGATGCTCATCCTCCCTCCTCCTCCTCCTCCTCTCCTCCCCACCGTGCCAGGTACAGCTGGGCTCTTTGTCAGCCTAATTGACACAGTTGGTTAATGGATAAACAATTAACCAGTGTATGCAATGATTATATGCAAGGGACCACAGCAGGGCTCCATAACTCAGGATTTTTTTATTTTTTTTTAAAGCTAAAGCTGTTTTCCCAGCTGGCACAGACAAATCCTGTGATGAAGCAGGGTCCAAACTCCGATGGACCTGAGTCAGTCCCAGCAGCAAGATTCCCCCCATCGAGATTAGAGCCAAATTTTGGGGTTGAGAGGGAAAGTGTGACTTGCCCACGACCCCATGGCAGTGGCCACTTTCCCTGTCACAGCTGGCTCCTCAGAGCCAGAGGACACAGGGCAGGGAGGATGGCACCACGGTCAGCTGCAAAGACAGGACATACCAAATCCCTCTGAAAGCTTTGCCAAATTGCTTTCTAGGGCTCTGCTCCAGAAGAGCTATTTAACCTCTCGGGCAGAGTTTCCACGCAGACACTCTCTGCATTCCCATGGGCAGGCTGAGGAGTGCCTGGGTTAATGTGCAGGGTGCAAACAAGCAGCACACACATCCAGGATTTTACCACAAACCCGGCGGCTACACCAGCAAGGCCCTGTCTGCCACTCACTGCTCACACTGCTGAAAGACTAGAGAAAGGAATTATAAACCCCTGATACTGAGCTCAAATTATACTAATCAAATAGCAGGAGACTGCAAATAACAGGATGAAACTTCTGAGAAGTAAGTGCAGCATTTCAGTATTCAGCTGTTGCCATGCAGGATCAAAAATAAACAGCAGGGTTTTTTTAGGAAAATAAACCCAAACAACCAGAAGAGAAAAAACAGGGTCTGAGCGGGTCAAGAACCAGCAATTTGAACAAAGGCAAAACCTGTGCCAAGATGCACAAGCAGGACTATTGCCTGTGAGCCAGGAAGGAAGAGAAGGTGCAGACCACAGAAAGACTCAGACCTACAGCATCTGACCTGTGAGAACAGTGTCAGTACTGAGAGAAGGCAGAGAAACTCTCAGAGATACTGCAACCCTGCAGGAGGTCGCTGTGAGCAGGGTGGACAAGGCAGAGGCGCTCTCAATTAGAATCACAGATTTTTTTAGGTTTAGGGTGGAAAGGACCTTAAAGATCATCCAGTTCTAATCCCCAGCCACAGGCAGGGACATCTTCCATTATCCCAAGTTGCTCCAAGCTCCATCCAACTTAGCCTTGAGCATTTCCAGGGATGGGGCATCCATAGCTTCTCTGGGCAACCAATAACTCAGCACCCTCAAAGGCAAGAATTTGTTCCTAATATTTAATCTAATTCTACCCTCTCTAACTGCTGGTTTAAAGCAGAGACTAGGGAGAAAGCCCTATGTAATGGCAAAGAGGAGGGGTTTGCAGAGCCCCGGGGCTTGGAGGAGGCAGGAGAACAGCACCCACACCCCAAACCTGCTGCCAGGACATCCAGGAGCTGGTGTGGCAACCTGTGTTTGAACAGAGGGAAGGAGCTGCTCCAGCTTTATCTGGCTCAAAGTCTGCCTGGGCAAAAGCAGCAAGAAGGAAAACACAATGAAAAGACTCAGCCTCAAAGGAAAACATTGGAAAGAATGAACAGACAAGGGAAAAAGGAGATGATTAAAAACTGAAAGAGGTAAAACCACATACTACAAACCCCATAAAGACTGCTGACACTGCCTCTGTCCAACCCAGTTCTCATACTAATGACTTCCTCTAGAAGCAACACTTGAATTCTCTGCCCCCTGCCCTACACTGTCCTCACAGCACACGGGCCCCAAAGCTCTTGAACTAGTAAAATATATACACTGGGAATAGTGACTGCACCAGGAATCAGCCACGATTTCAGCTGCAGGGCCAATGACTAAAAAAATAGAAATTAACTATATTAACCCCAGAGCCCTTGTGAAATATTGCAAATATGTAGCTGCATCCTGCAACTTTGCAAGCCTAATATCTACTCATTATTTGCTATTTTGGTTATGCTTTAACCCCAAGTTATTACTTCAGGGATCATATGACCATCTCAGCCTTCACTAAAGAATTTTTCTTCTACTTGTACAGGATAACAAAAGCATAGCTTTAAAGACATAGAAACTGGAAGGCAGAAAATACATATTTTGGTAAATATTCATGAACAGTTCTGTGTTTTGAAGACACTGACGTCCTGATGTGAAAATGTATGCGGCTGGTAATAGCACAGACTACCTAAAACTTGGTCAGCCTAAGTTTACTCTGTATGGTGGCAGATCTGAAACAAGCTCAGACTACCACAGCTCCTTAATGAGGTTCTGATGCTGAAAAGCACCACACAGAGCTATGAAACCCAGAAAAACCTCATTTGGAAAAAGAGAGAAGCAAAGAAGAGAAAATACATCCAGGAAAAACAGACATTTCCTGCTAGTGCCTCCCAGGGTTTGATGCTCTATATCAACTCTAATCCCTACGGTGAGAAACACTAATCCCTGAAAATTACCTCATTCCCTTCTCATGACATCCCTCCAGTACAGTGACCTTTTGGCAAGGGCTGTGACAAGTGACCTCTGCTCCCATGCTTGGTTTTTTCCTGCAGGCAGCAGCTCCCATGGTGGGACACACAAAAACCTCCCAGGCTGCCTGGAGCCGAACAGACAAGCTCAGACCAAAACAGGGCAGTGAGATGGGGTTATTAAACAGAAAACAAATAAAGAAAAAAAAACCAAAACAAAGCCCAAAGAATCTGAGCCATGAATTCTCTCCCTCTCCTCCTGCTGCTGCCAGGAACCTGGGTGCAATAGGGGCACCAAGAGCCCAAATGAAACGCCAAGGAATTCCCATGCATGATGCCCTCAACACCATGCTGCTCTGTCTAGTGGTGATGAATCTTTTGAATGTAAATATTTCCTAATTCATCCTATTTAAAACCAAAATATAGCTTTGGACCACTCCATCTTGGAGAAATACCCTCATCTGCAAAGAGCCATTTCTGAGGAGTTATTTGCCTCTCCCAGGAGAAGCTGGGCATGTCAGCACCCCAGATTTATGCGCTGGCACACCTTCCTTCCACAGCCCTGGGCAGAGGTCAGCTCCCCACCACAGTTAGGAAGTGTTCCCTGTGCTCAAGATCCCTGCCAGAACCTGCAAAGAGCATCCTGCTTTTCCAGCCCAAGAAAAATCCCCATACTCACAACAAAGCAAAATAGACACACACTGATTTTTATCTTTCCCTCAATATTTAACCAAAAACCCAGGGCTCTTGTAGGTAGCATGTTACATTTCCTAACTATGAAACTAAAAGACAAAAGGGTTGAAAAATGCTCAGCAATGCCTTAGGCCTGTTCTTCAGTTCAATACATGGAAAACACAGCCAGAGGAGCCAGCAACAGCAAATGCAGACGCCTCCTGAAAATCTGCCCTTCTGGATGCTCATACTGCAGGGGCAGTGCAAAAGGATTAGGGTTTGTTTTTTAAAACACACAAAACAGCCCTTGAGTAAGAACCAAAGCATTGCTCCTACCCTGGGAAGAACAGGAGCTGGAGAACTGAAATAAAAATCCAGATCAACAGTAGACATGTTGAAACATCATCCTGACTTAATTTGCTTATCTTTGGCCCAATCCAAACAGTATTTTAAAATACTGTTTCCAAACCAATTATTTTCACAGAGCGCCTATGTTTAATAGCAATACCTCTAAAAGCAGAAACCAATCAGTGCTTCCTGCAGCACAGTTCCCTGGCTCTGCATTATTGATTTCCACAGTCCTCACCACATCAGGCTTATTGCCAAGCCACCAGCGTGCCCCCAGGAACAGCAAAGTCCCAGGAATCCACACAGATGCTTCCAGGCTGGGATGGCCTGGAAATGACAGGTTCATCTTTTGGGAGTCGCTGCCGCACTATCCTCAGCAGGCACAGCCCCTTCTGCCCTGGGGCTCTGCAGCATCCATCCCACAGCACTTCTGCTGGAGACAAGGACACAGAGAAGCCAGGCAGGCCAAGGGAAAGGATGAGGTAAGGCACTGGTGACTAACACACAGCTTCAGCCAGAGAGCCCCTCCGTGCCGCTCTGTCCCCACGCCCAGCCCAGCCTCGGCGTCAGGCACCTCCCAAGGTCTCGTTCCATTGGCTTTACAGAACAGTAAAAGCAAAACATCAACATCCTCGGATGGGCAGTGGCTGCTGATCTCATGCTGATGCACTGGCTGCTCTGGCTCCCAGTCCCCCTGGGCAGCAGCACCACAGGAGCCCCATCCCTGCTCCCGGGCTGCCACAGGAAGTGCAGCCTCCCAGGGAAACCGACCATTAGGTATTTATTGGTAATTAAGGCTGGCCCTACACATACTAATTCATCACCTTGTTTTGGATTCCTCAGGCATGGACAGGAGTGTTTAAACACAGCACTCGCACCTCAGGCTGTGCATCCTTCAGGGATCACCACCAGCCCTCCGCTCCTCGATGCGGTCCATGGCACACACCCTGCAGCCCTAAACCCAGGAGCACTGCACATAACACCCCTGAAAACCAGGAGAGGGGATGCCCTGAGTCTCTGGAACCTGGTTCCTCACCCCAGAGACCCGCTGGCACTATAGCTGCAGGGAGGCAAAGGAAATCGGGGGGGGATTGGCTCCATGTCAGCATCCCCACACCACAACACCAAGGTGCAACAGAGTGGTCAGGAGAGTCCTGGGCTGATGGAAAAGGGGATTGGAAAACTGCCTCCTGCAAAGAGTGAGCAGCAGGAAGGTCAAAGCATGCAGCACTTCTGGGTGCTGACAGACACAGAGTTTGGCACAAGAGAGAGCTCACCAAAGTTTTATATAAAATCCTAAAAGCAAGGAGCTAGCCAAAGTGATACTCTTAACACATCACACAAACACAGCACATATTTTACTGACCTAAATAGACATCTACAGGGCTGATGTCCTGCACATCACTCAACACTATTTTGGTATCTCCCAGTGCCACGTCTGCTCCAGCAACAGCCACCTGCCAAGCCACATTTCCGCAGGGAATTCCGGTGGCTCGGAGACAAGCGGGCATGCTGGCAGGCAGCCCAATACCTCCATCCCTCCCTCCCTCCCACAGTGGGGTTAGGTGGCAGCTGATAAATGCAAACACGGACCTTCACACATCTCCTACCAGCCAAGCTAATTCCAGGGAAAGCTCTGCAGCCCGTGCTCAGGAGGGATTCGGCACCTGCAGCAGGATCTGAGCCCAGCACTGTGCCCGGCACGGGTGGCAGCTCTAGAGCACAGCAAAGAGCACAGGTATGTCTCAGGAGGAAAATGTCCCCGTTCCAGCTGCCACCCAGCTGCTGATTGAACTGTTCCCATTAAGTGGGAACATGACTTTTCTTTCTCCTCCTGCTTTTTTCCATGTAAAAGCACAGGGAGGTGATTTTCTTGACCCTTTATATGACCTGCTCAAAGAAATGAGAAATTCCTGCGAGTATCACAGCAACAAGGTTGAGATTGTGTATTTTTACTAATAGTTTAAATAAAAGTTCAACACTTAAATAAAATGCTGTTTCTTTTGTCTGGACCATAGGGAGTTTGTTTGCCCTAATGGAACTTAGCAAATAATTTCCATTAAAAAAAACAACCAAACAGTTGGCAGGAGCAGAGGACTATGATGGAGGAGGAAAGTAGCCCTCCTACTGTTCGTGCAGTCGCCACTACAGCGCAGAACTCAAGCGTTCCCATGTGAGCAGCCCAGTCCAACTCCCTCCCCTGCCTGCGGAGTGCAAGGCACAGGCTCATCTCCCACGGTGGCTTCCCCACACCACCACCAGCTTTGAGGACAGCCCCCGCAGGGTGACCCCCACCACAGTTTTACTGATGCTTCTGTCCCTCCTGGAGGCAGCTCCAAGTGCAGGGTGCAGGGCTGGGAGCCACATGCAGTGCCAGGCCCACACAGGTGCCTGCAGGGTGCCGTCCCACGCAGATCCTTCCTGGCAGCGGGAACCAACCCTGTGACTGCTCACACCGAGCGTTAATCTCTGCCAAGATTTGCTGACTGTGCACACTGTGCCAGGGCTGTACTTTGGAAACCCAAAGCACAGGATGACCTCTGGTAATGGGTGTGAGAAGAACTGCAGCTCCTTGGGGTTACCAGGCTGTCCCAGCAAGGGCATGTCCCTGCTCCTCAGCCAGAATCCTGCTGCTTCCGCATCCCGAACAGGACCCTGCAGCGCCTGAGAGCACTGTCACCTGCTGCTCCTGCCAGTGCAAAGCCCCAAGATGTGCAGCCACTCTCACCACCCCAAAACGCTCCTGTACTCCTGCCTGCAGACCTGGATTCAGCACTTCTCCAAACTGAAGCTCCCTGGTGATTTTTAATGTTTTATTTAGCAATGCCTTTAAATGCGTTTGATGCATTCTGGCTGATAAGCTCCACAAGAATTTGATGTCTCTGTCCTCATTTGACTTCAGTTATTTTCCAGTCTACTCCTAAAGCTGCAGTGCTCAGTGGCTGCAGCTCCCACTGTCGAGCTGGGACACCTAGCACTAAAAGGCTGCTGTACAATCAGGCACCACTCCCAAAAAACCAGCAACAGCAGGTGCCAGAGGTGACGACAGGAAGGTGCTGTCTTCTCCTCATCCACCTTTCCCAGAACAGCTGCTTTTCCTCAGCACAGCCAGCACTGACACGGGCAGACACCAGCCCTCAGCCTCCCTTTCACACCCAGAAACCTCCAACCAGCCCCCAGACAGCTTCATTTGTGGATTTAGGGTAACACTAAGGTCTCCCAAAAACTGCATTTTCCTTCTCCGTGGCCAGCTAGAAAAAATATTTGGGAATGTCTCATTTACAAAAAGAAAAGAGTTGGCTTGGGGAAGTCCCAGAGGTAATTGCAAGAGAAGCTATTATGCCAGGCTCAGAGGTGATGCTGTCCCCAAGGCTTCCCAGGGGGCTCCAGGTGGCTCTGCAAACCCACCCCTCCCATGGACACCCTACACGGTAACAGAACAGCACCTGGGACACAGGGTACTCAAGTCAGTGAAAAGTCGATTTTTCTATACCTTGAAGTGTTTGATTCATCATCAGAATTAAGGATAAGTAATTACAGTAACTGGGTTCTGATTTCTCAAATAATTCTGGAATGATGGCTGAGGTTTCAGACTGAGATCAAATCCAGGCAAATTCAATAAGAAATTGTCTGTTATGAAGCAGTAACTTGCAGAAACAGAAGAGCTCCCTTATGTTTCTTTCTTAAATACAACTAAACACCTGCAAATTTATGCAAAATAGCTCATTTACACACATTGACAATACTGACAGCTTGCTTAGAACAAAATAGATGCCGTGGACTAATTTTTTTAACCACTTTCCTAGAGGGGAAAAGCAATACCTCTATCAAGCCCGTTCATGGCAGGCAGGGGAAGATGATGCTCATCTCAGAGCTCAAATCGAGCCTCAGTTGCCTCCTCTCCCCTCACCCATAACTCCAGACCCCCAACACCTTACAAGTAACACGAGTGTCTGGGAAAAGCAGACACTCTGCAGTTCATTCTCCTTTGGTTGAAAATCCTTTGCAGCATTTTTCCCCACAAACTCCTTGAGGAAATCAGAGCATTAATATTATGACTTACAAGCTTAACCCTCCAAACCTCAGCACATAACGAGGCAAAAATTAAAGACTATTTCTCCTTCAACTGCCATGACCTTCTGGAGCAGCGCTGCACAGGGAAAGTGTTTGCAGAGAGTTTTATACACACACAAAAAAAAGCTGTTTGACAGGAAGAAATGCAACAGTTTTTGGAGAGAAGTAAAAAAATGGCTAAATGGGCTCAGCAGAACTGCTCAGACAACAGTTCCCATCTTGCCAGTTCTTTCTCCTGGTGAACAAAATGGCTCACTTGCCAAAACTCCGCAGGATCAGGTTTAACCACAGAGATTTCAAAGTCACCGTGAGTCATCTACTATTCTTTCTTGGTAAGACTTAACACTGGGTGGGACACAGACACAGAAAAAAAATAAATCAATTTGCAGGAAACCTCAGTCATGGAAAAATATACTTCAGAACATCTCACAGGGACTACATAAATAGCAAAAGAGAAATGAGAAAACAAAGTACTTTTCTGAAAAGATGCAATGCCTGCTCTACAAATTGTTTCAGCAGCCCTTCAGATGTGACAGAGAGGACAGCTGAGCTCCCTAGAAGCAGCAGCCACAGGTGCTTTCCAGTGCCCCCAAGAGAATCACAAGCAAGGCAGATTTGTGTTCTTCACGTGAAGTCAACTGCATCATTAACTGCATCTCACTTGAATAGAAAGGGAAAATACAAGTCCAAATCATCCAATTATTTCATCTCTTGTGTGCCACATTCAGAGCTGGTTGTGAGTAAGAACACTTAACTTTTTAAATAAAGAAAAGCAACAAGAGCAGGTTTAGCCAGGGTAGTGGGGTGCAGTTACGAGGTCCTGCCCTGGCCACAACACCTCAGGCTACTGAAATTGTCAGAAAGGAGCAATTAATTACTCTTTCTGGTTTGTTTTCCACCCCGCCTGAGGGTTTCCTGGAGGCTTCAGGCCAGAGTCAGCCCAGCTGATGGTGAGAAACTTGTGCTGCGAGGCTCATCTGACCCAATGCAGTGCAGCGAGCACAGCATTCACCAATGGGTGTTTTCTGGGTGGGACAGAGACAAACAGGAAGAACAAGAAATGAGTATTTCTGATTTAAAAAGTCCTCTAGAAGTCCGGCTGGTAAAATGGGAGCAGTTTCTAGGAAGTGGTTCAGCAATGAGTCAGTGCCAGGGGCAAGGAAGAGCCTCTGGACACGGCACTGGCAGATCCTGGGGGGAAAAGAGAAGCAAGTTCTTGCACGGCCAGACAACCAGAAACTGCAACTGGCTCTGAATCAGCCACTTGCACAGGCTGGGACAGAGGCTGTCAGAGCACTGCTCTGTGTGACACTGTCTGCCTGGCACTGCCTTTTGTCTCTGTGCCCTGGAACGCTTGCCCCGGAGAAGAGAGGACCCTCTGTGCCAGGACCACCTTCCCCAGCCCTGGGGAAGAAGATGTAAAGTGTCCCCAGCTCACTGGGATCTTGCTGCCAGTGTTTATCAGCAGGCTTATCTTATTTCTCCTAAAAAAGAGCCCTCGTGTGAATGCTGCACACAAGAGCTCACTGCACTGGCAGAAAGAAAAATGTAAGACAGGAATCAGGCCCACTCACACAGCCTGACCTGAAAAATGCAATCCAGGAAATGCAGTTTAAGTCCTACTTCACCAGCAAGTGTAAGCCAGGCAAATGGATCTCAACACCATGAATATTCCAAATATTTGCTGCTGTCAGTACAGTGTGCACAGGACTCCCCCACCCAGACAGAAAAATCTCCTTGTGTCAAGTAAACCTGCCAACAGGGATGAGGTTTCTCATCCTCTGCCCTGCAGCTCCTCTCCCAGAGGCTTTCCATGGGTGGCCAGAGGAGGGGTGCTCTTTCTCTTCTGCAAAAGGTGCATCCCACCACTATTCACCTTTTTTATTACACCTGCCCTTTTATTACAGCCTTTTTCCCTAAATAGTGAGTTCCTTAAGGCAGAAGATCATTTATTTTACCTATTCCTTCTCTGCCACAGAAAAGGGGACAGAGGAGGAAAGGACAATGTTATCACACTAAGGTAACTAATGCAAACTGACTACTTTGCTGTCAAATCCTACTGGAGGTACAGCACCATGTTATTTGATGGAGCTCAAGGTGGTCCCTCTGCACCCCCAGCGAGCAAAAAGGGAAGATTTAAGGTGCAAACAAACGGCAGAAAACCAAAGAGCACAAAGGTATGAACGCCACACACAGCCAACACCGGCTTCCCTGGCACAGATGGGCACACCCTGTGTGCCAGGGCTCATTCCCACCCACTCTCACTCTCAGACACTTTTTATTGGCATCCAAGCAAGCACTTACTGGTAGCCCAGTGAGACTATCTCAGGTCATTTCCTCGGTGTTAAAGCCCCACATCCCGTTTTGGCAACAAGCCCTGGGCAGGCTGTCACTCTCGCTGAGCTGATACCATGCTCGCTGCAGGAGTGACAGCAGATCCTCCGGCACTTGCTCCGTCTCCCTTCCTTGACCACTTTTCAGCAAGATTTCCCTGACCTGCATCTATTTAGACTCGTGCAAGCCACAACTGTTTTTAAATACAAGTTGTTATTCTCTGAGGCAAAACTGGCCTCCCTTCTGGGGTGTGTGGCTTCCTCTCTGCCTGGCGCCACCCCAGCTCCTCTGGGGTCCCAGCTCTCCAGTGTGGGAGCAGCAGCCACCAGACACTTCTCCCCCTCTCCCCACACCAGCAGATGGGTGCCCGGGGGCTGGAGCTGTCTGATAGACACGAGCCCCACTCCCACCGTTATGTAAAGCCCCAGGTTTGGGTGCTTATCAGCTTGAAGGATCCAGAAATCACTAAATGCCACCAGAGCGTGTGGGCACCAGGGATGTGGGAAGCGCTTGGGGCAGTGGCGACGGCACACGATGCCCCCGGCGATACCTCCCACTGCTACTGCGTGGAAACACAGAAAACCCTGAATTCCAGAGACAAAAATATTCAGAAATATAAAATTCACCATCCTCAAATCCACATTTCAGTCCTGTTTGCCCCTCCTCCCTGCACAGGAGCCAGGGTAAGGGCGAGTGTCCCCTCGCAAGGACCAGGACTGCCCTGTGCCACCCCGGACACCCTCACCAAGCAGGTGAGGGAGCAACATGGCAAATATTTTGTAAGTAAAACCTGGCAAATGGAGCTTTTTCCATCAGTGCCTCCACCACTTTCTGCCTTCCAGGGTGTCTGCACATGCAGAGCTGGTATGTATATGTATCAGATAATCTCAAGAACATGGAAGTGAGAGACAGAGCAGGTGCACCTGGCTAAATATCTGATAAAAACTTATTTATAGATCTATAACAAACAAAAAATTGAATTGACACTATATAGATATATCTCAATCCTGCAGCTCAGCAGAGCTGAGGTCTAGCCCTGCATAGGTGGGTGAAAAGAAGCTGGGCTGCACACACATCCCACCTCTCAGAGGACAGAAAAAGCATGGCAAGCAGCACCTAAATATGGACTGAAAAAGCTCTTATTTTGGCAAAAAGAACCAAAAAAAGGCTGGCCAAGGTTTTGTGAAGGGAAAGAAAAAATACACACAGTCACAACTCCTGTCAGGCAAATGATCATGGCCAAATCTCAGTCCCTGTAGGAGTTTCCACTGTGCAGGCATGTGAGAGCAAGTTAAAAAACACATCATCAAATTGCCAGTCAGACAATATGAGGAAAAGGCATGTAAAGGTTTGCTCTCATCCTCCTCCTTCCTCACCCTTAGCCAAGACCAGGTACTTACTGACATCAGACACTCCAGGAGAAAATCAAATTGCTTCTTCAGCTCTGTTATACACAGATTTAAGGCCAGTGCTGATTCCCACTAAAGCTTTATTATTAATTTAACTCACTTGCTGCAAAATAGCTGAAAAACAACATGAAATTAAGGAACCACCTGTTTGCAGCAAAGGCATCAGAAAGATGCTGTTCCTCATCGAGCACAATGGCTTCCTACAAAACTCCAGCAATTTCAGACACTGAGTTTCTCCTTTAATGCATTCACTGGGTACAGACAGAGAGAAGATAAAACTAGGAGCCTCTACGGACTTAAGTAACTGATACCTTCCCTATTATGTCATTTCAAGGGAATAACGCTTGTGGTAATGCCAGCATTTAAGTGCATTCCCCTGAAATTTCTTTCCCTGAAGGTTTGATAACCTGCTTTAGATCCATTTTCAGGGAAGGAATAACTGTAAAATCCAAGTTCAGCTGGCTAAACTTCCACTTAATAACGTGAGAGATTTCGCAAATCACTGCTGGAGATAAGACCCACTCCCTTAAAACATCTTTTCTCCACCACATACACACCTGCAGTCTAAAGAGCACTTCCTAAGTTAACAGGAATAACAATGGCAAAATAACACAACCCTTTACACTTTGTTCCTGTTAAAAGTAATAAAAATTTCTAGGAGAGGCACAAGATTGCAGGTCGCCTTGTAAAAGTAAATTCCAGCAGCAACAATCACCTACCTAGTACTTATAATTTCATTTACACACATATGAAACAGCATCTTCAGCAATTTAAAAAGCTGCAATTCTGATACCAGCACACTCTTCCTCAGCTGAGAGAGCTCAGGAGACACCTGCCAACAACAGCATTTTTTGTGGCAGTGTTCAAGCCTCTCAAATTAAGAAGAACATCACAGCCTCCAGGAAAAGTGGATTTATTAAGTCTTTTCCAGTAAAACCAGAGCCTCAACACTAATTTTAAATAATCCTGAAAAGGATAATGTTATATCAAGATAAAACTAAAACGCAAATGAGTACTGAAGTGAAACCCTTCAATCTTCTCTACTTAGGAAAGTTAAATCTTGGCAAAACCAAATTCAGTTGCTGTACCTCTCAATAAACTTTCATTCAATCAGTTGAAGCACAGTCTACAACAAGCTCTGTAAATTTTAACAGGTCTTTTAAAAGGAATCTGACCTTGGCACTGTCCCACAGGGAGCTCTGACCAAGCCTGGGGCTGGCCTCCTCTCCAGAGGGGAGGGCAGATCCAGGGCTCGGTATCCCCAACCAGCAAACCCTGCACCAGGATGGGCCATGGGGACAGCATGGGACGTCACCTATGTGCTGCACCGCCAGGCCTGCGGGAGGCCAGACACCTTCCCAGTGCAAAAAATCTGATTTTACAGATTACCTGACAGGAGGAAGGGCCTCTTTCAGCCGCAGGCAAGGGCAGGGCAGGTGCACAGGGGGGACTGGCTGCTGCCATCGCTCCCCAGTGCTCTGCAACAATCCCCTGAGCCCAGATCGGGGATCCCAGCAGGGCTGGGGAGTGCTCAGCACCACAGGGTAACAGTGACCCTGAGAAAAAGGCTCTCAAGCAGCAAAGGAAGGGCAGCCCATGGACTGAAACTTGGAGCTTTCCAACTTCTGGCTAAGCTGGGCAGGTTTTGGCCACGAGACCCAAGTCACAGGGCTAACACTCCTGTGAGCATCATGAGGTGTTGGAAATGAAGTCCCCGGGTTACCTGCGAGCCTCTGGCATGAGCTGACGCTTATCAAACGGCAGAGACGGCACGGGAGGGAAAACACGAATTCTTGAGAGATTAAAGACACTCGAAAGAGAGCTCCCACCCCTCGAGGAGCAAACGCAGGCAGCTCGAAACACAACACCGTTTGCAAACAGGGAGCTTTTGTCCTAGCAGCCATGGGCACACCGGCCTCGCTGTGACACCCACACTTACCATCTTCCACCAGCGTCAAACCAGCAGAGCTTCATCCACCCAGTGCAACTGCCGGTGCCTGTCCCCAGACAGCCTCACTGGAGAGGCAACCTGCAGATTTACTGCAAGGAGGGACGTGGGGATCGCGCAGACCTGGGCACACAATGGGCATTGTCCTTCTGTGTGCAGAGAGCCGGGGCAGCCCGGGAGCCAATGGAGCTGCACTGACCTGAACCACGGTCCAGCTCGGACCGGAGGAACCTTGGGGCTGAAGATTTCTAGAGAGCATCACGCCAAATAAAGAAAACCAGCAACAGGCAGAAAAGGCGTTCACTGCAAGAAACCCACCCGGCAGCTCGGCAGAACGGGTTGTGCTAGCACGTTAACTCTCAGGGTTTTCCCATAACCCAAAAGCTGCGGGTGCGGAAGGGACGTGGCAGGGTCACAGCTTCACCCGTGCTGGGGACACCGAAGTTCACCACATCGCCGAGTCTCCCAACCCAGCCGACCGCACCGACCCAAACACACCCCTTCCACAGCGCGAAAAACGCGCAAACCGTCCCGAGTGTGTCCGACAGGTGACAAACACCTCCCCGCGGCAAAGCCCGCCCCAGCGCAGAGCCCGGGCAGGACATTCACTTGAAAACAGCCGCCCTGCGCTGAAGTCACCGCAGTGCCCCGGGCCGGGCGCCCACTGCGGGGCACCCCCGCGGCCGCACCCGCCCGTACCCACCTCCGGCCCCCGCGGCCGAGGGTGCCCCATGGTGCCGTCAGAGCCCAGCCAGGTGCCGTCAGAGCCAGCCGGGTCCCGTCCCTCCAGCGGGGCAGCAGCGACCGGACGAGCAGCCCGCAGAAGCCCAAGGAGCCTCCCTACAACCGGCCCCGCCCGCTGGGCCCCGGGCCCGCCCCCGAGGAGGGCACCGCGGCCGATCCTGGGGCCGGGACACGGCCCAGGGGAGGGACCGGCACCCCCGCCCCGCCCGGCTGGGCGTGAGGAGCCGAGGGAAACGCCGAGTGAGCGACAGGGGACAAACTCGGTTGTTTCAGCCCAACTTTGCGGCGTGTGGAGGGGACTTGAGATTTCCTGCGCGCTCCGAGTGCCGTTTCCACAGGGAGCACGGTTCTCCCCTTCGTGCTGGACACTCCGGGAGGGAGAAGCCAAGGTTCCCTTCCGTCACTGAAAAACTGCTTTTGGTCAGGAAAACAGATTGAAAAAGCCTGTGCAAATTAACAATTATTAATTGCACATGGCGGTGCCTTTTTTTTTTTTTTCTTTTTTTTTTAAGCATAAGACAACCCAATAATTACAGTCCGGTGCTGTGTGGATCCGAGCCGTCCTCCTCTGCACATGCTGCGTTTACCGTGTTACATCCTATATGCCCTTTTTAATATGCAAAGAAGCAGATTTTTTAGCGAGAGAAAATTTTTGTGCTCGCAGAAGCATTGAACTGACATGCGGATAAGCAAAATTCTCAGCAGGTTCCAGCTATAACCCAGCCGTGAGTGCTGGTGAAACGCCCAAAATCTGTCTGCAGCACTGCAGCTCTCGCTGCTGTGGCTGTACAGGGAGATCTTGCTGATTTCTTCCAAGGAACTCAGTGATTCTACTTTTATATCTACAGCAAGACTTCAGCATGGTTATTAGGACATTTTTCTTCTGTAAATGATTTTCGTTTTTATTTATTTAAATCACGAAAAACTGAATCACAGTCCTCAAACGTAGATGAAATAAATAACCCAACTTTGATGACTGCTGGTTCAGAGGGAGCCTCTGTCCCCTACTCTGGCAGTACAATATTGAAGCATCACACTCTCCACCAGAGCAGTACCTGCCTCGTTTATGGACACACCTGTAACACCCTGGCTCAGCCCGTTTACACTGGGTTTACTGTGACTGGGCTTGCCAACACCTTAACAAAACCGATGTGAGTGATGTGCTTCACACCTCAAATCAAACTTAGAAATCTAAGGCAGGTTCCCAATAGCATTGCAACACGGTTTCATTCAGCTCATGGGGTTGGGCTCAAACACTGCCCCATTCAGCATCTGTGAGTCAAGGTGGCTCAGCAGTGCTGGCTGCATGGAGCAAGGAAAAAGCACGGGAACAAAGCAAGAGAAGAAACCAGGGTGGAACACTGCAGGGCAATGGGAAATATTCAAAGTTACCCTATATCACTGCCATTTCCACCCCAAAGAGTGGGCAGAGCTGTGTTTTAGACAGGAACATTGCCCGACACTGCAGAGGGGTTTCATGCTAAACATATGGAACAGGAATGAGAGGAGAAATGGCATGGGCAGCATCCCTCAGGGTTCCCCAGGATGCCCAGTCCCTGCCATCCTCTCTGAACACACCTCTGTTCACCCCGCCAAACAAAGGGGCAAGCTGCAGGGCACCTCTGCCAACTCCCATCTCTGCACACCTCTCCATGTGTGTTAATGCAGAATAGGGACACATCAGACAGAGAAATAGACTTGGTCTGCAGACAAACCCCTTCCCTCCTGCCCAGAGTTTATTTCAGTGCTCATTCCCTATGTGAATGGCTGATATCTGGCAAATCTTTCCAAATCCAGAAACCTCAGCTCACTTAATGCGTATTTAATCTCTGCTGTAGGTTTAATTTGGCAGTGAGCAGGGTTACACCAGTAGCAGAAGAGAGCAGCCAGTATAGGTGAGCATTTTAGCCTCTAATTTGCACAAATTCCCCCCTTTCCACCACAACAGAGCAGGTTCTCCACACACAGTTATCATCTCTGCAGCAGAAACACCACATGTGCCCATGTCCCATTAGTGGTTTTCTACATTTCCCAGAACCTTCCCTGTCCCTGAGGCAATTCATACCCTTGAAAATATCTTGAGCTCCGAAGAAGCACAGTATTATCTGTTGGCAGTTTCTTTGGCTCTCTCCCACATGCTTTTCAATCCTCAGGAACTTCCACACATCCCTCAGAGGATGCCTGGTGTCGTCACAGGGGTGTGAAGTTTTCTTACTTAAGGTGAGACGCGGGTGCAAAGAGTGCTCTGAGTGACAGTCGGGGATTGAGGATGCTGCAGTCTGTAAAATCAAGGTGATGACATTAGCAAGTTTCTTTTTATTATTATTATTATTTAGTTGTACTTCATATTTTTTCCTTCTCTCCAAAAAATTTTCACTTCAATGCCCAATGAGGTGGCCAAAAGTGGGGCTACATGAGGTGTGTACAGACATCTGCAGAAGGCCTCTTCTGTAGAACTGAAAGCCTATGATGCTGCATATCCACCAGCTGGAAGATATGCAGGGGAAAAAAAACAGGCATTCTTTTTAAATAAGGACATTGTCTTCAATCTTGGTCACCACTTGACATCACAACACAGGGGGAGGACCAGAGAGCTGCAGGATACTGCCAAACAAAACAAGGCTTTAAGGGGGGTATAAAGGGGGAAAATAAATGTCAAACTAAAAGCAGGCAGGAGTGAACATGTGACAGCACAAAGAACCGTCACCTTCTCCAGGCCTCTCAAACCATTTTTTCACAACCTGGAAAACACTCTCCCCTTCCTCTGTGGCAAAAGGCAGTATTGCCAGTGGGTTGGAGAGCAGGAAGGATCTCAGCAGAGCCACACCAGGGATCTGTGACATGCTGAACACAGGTGTCACCTGAATAGAGGGTTTTACCCATAGAGATTTGTATCACCCATTTGCTTTTCCTTTGTTAAATGAGCCCAGCTACACCAGTACAAATCCCAGCCCTGTATTATTCAGTGTCACCAATAATGGGCTCTTCCCCAGCTCAGTGCTCCTCACACTGTTCACAGCAACCCACACATCAAAGAAAAATAAAAAAACCCAACCATCAAAAGCCAAGGAGTGTCTTTCTTATCTGCAGGCTTTGGAAGGGCCTTTTTCCCCCTCACAGCTCTGCTTTAGCCACGCAGGGGCTCCCTGACACCAAGTGTGCGTCAGGTTGGTGCCTCTGCAAAGCCATGGGGACCAGAGAGAAAGCAGGGGGGGAAAAAAAAGGAGTTATTTTTTCCTCCAGTTGGGTCGCATTTGGGAAGGAGCCTGCAGAGCCCCAGGGGAGGGAGGAATCAGCTTTATCACCCTTGGTGAGATGAGGGTTTACTCTGGCTGTGTGTAAAGACAGGCTCCAGCCTGGGACACCACTGTGCCTCCTGCTCCTGCACGCTGTCCCCAGCCTCTGCTGAACGTGTCCTGACTACAGAGCCAAGGGTTTTGTGCCCCAGAGCACAGTGGCTCTGCAGCTCCCAGGACAGAAAGGCAATTTTCCTCTGCATCCCAGAGCGTCACCTCACTAGGGACTGGAAATGTGTTTTGCTGTAGCCATTTCAGAGCAAAGCAGTGAGAAAGGGCCTCAACATCCTCCCAAGAGGGGCAGAACAGTGCTCACACCCCGACTACAGTACCCACACAGGAGCCTCGTGAAGGAGTGCACCAGACATTCCAGAAAAACCCTGTGGATCCACACTGAAGCAGCCACTGGTGACATTGCCAAGGATGGAGCAGCCCAACACAATCCAATGTGGGCCAGCTGGCATTAGGCCACATACATGAATAAAAAATAAAGTTTAAAAAAAAATTGTTTTGTCCCATAAGACCAGTATTCCAAAAGGAAAAGGCAGAGTTACTTGTAGAAATCACATTGTCAAGTATTTTTTTTTCTCCTCTTCCCTTCAAGAACCACAGTTGTCCTCCTAACTCTGAGGGAATAGGCAGGGGAGGAAGTTTTGATGAAAGGCACTTCAGCATCAAGCGCCTGCCTGGGTCACGGGGCTCCTGGGAGTTGTAGTTTTGTCTTCTCCTGTAAAAATTGCTTTTTCTGGCAAAATTCCACAGCAGTGTAATACCTCCCATGACACAGCAGCACCCCACTGCACAGTCAGGGGACAGTGGAACCCCTGGATTTTAGTTGCTGCAAGACAACCCCGGGGGGGCTGCTCAGGATCCAAACCTTATCAGATTTGGCCAGAACATTCCAGTTTTCTTTCACACCCTTCTCCTCTCAGAATTCCCATGGAAACACAAACAATGCACTTGCTGTTTGGGTTTGGTTGGGGCTTTTTTCCTTCTCTTGGCGAGGGGGGATGTAGATCAAAGTGGTAAATGAAAAACTTAAAAAAAAAAAGAAAAAGAAAATATATTGAATAATACATGAGATACCACGTCTAGCTTGATTTTCCCGGCAGCAGTGCGTTTCGCTTCTGTATCACCCCTTCAGAGCCTCAGGGGACAGAAACGTGCCTCAGAACTAAAATAATACGTATTTCTTGTATCACAAACTTGCTTTTGGGCCGGAAATGCCCGAATCCAAGCTGTCCCGCCCTTTTCCTCACTGGTGCATCGTTCCACAGATACCTGGATGCCACCGTGTGGCAGCTGCTCCCAGCAGCGGTGGAGGGACAGGGCTACAGGGAAAGGCAAAAGGCTTTAAGGGGGAAAAAAAAAGGGAGAAAATAAAATAGAAAGAAGGGCTGGGGGTTTTTTTGCAGCAATTCACAAAACTTCAAGGAATGCCAAGCACGTCAGTAGATGAAGCACAGGATCTGGAGGAAGGAGAAGAGTGCAAACCAGCTCCGTATGGTGTTGAGCTCAGACACACTCTGTCTTTCTATTTAAAGCCCTGCTGGAACGTGAATGCCAGGTTCGAGTGAGCTCAACAAGTCCCTCCGAAAACAATTTACACGGTCCTCTCCACCAAGGGGTCTGGTTATCTGACAGCTTTTAATGCCTTACCATTCCCACACAGCAGGAGACAACTCACCTTTCCCTGCTGGAGGACAAAACTCTGGACCTTGGAAGGTATTTAATTAATGACAGAGACCAGTGGGACTTCCCTGAGGTCCAAATCAGCTTTGGGATGAGGACATGGACTGCAGAGTTTTGAGTGCTGCTGCCTGCCCACCCCTCCCCTTTCCCTCCACGTGGGAAACAATGCTGGGTGGAACCCTGAAGATGAGGATTGTGCTACCAACGCTGTGTCCCCAGGCACATCCTGCAGGCCAAACCATCCTGGCAAGGCCAGAACATCCTTCCTCCTCTACCAGCACCCTAAAACTGTCTCCTGCCAGGAGACAGCAAGAGGAAAGCAATACACAGCCCAGGGTCAGGGTTTGGGGTATGCCTCATTCTCCCACCCTCGGCCTCTGGGGAATGCCTTATTTTCCCATTAAGAACCTCTGGGGTTTGTCTCAGTTTCCCCTCATCTACCTTAACAGCACTGCTTCTCATTTGTTCCAAGGTGCAGTTCATTGAATGGGGAATTATATGTTTTATCATTTGTCCATAACAGGTTGTCAAGTCGCCGTGTTATTATTAGCAACAGGAAAGGAACTAAGTAAATTATTCTCAAAGTATGTAATGAGCACTTGAGTAAGCCTTAAGTAATGAGCGTTTCTTTAGCGAGGAATCCAAGCGAGACACGCTCCACCCATTTTGTTAACAGACAAAGGCTTATATAAGCTGGATGTTACATAAAACCCTAAAATAGGGAGCCAGAGCACTCCCCCACCTTTGGGTGATAGCTTTGCTGCAGCCCACGGATACCTGAGCTGACCCTGAACCAGCTCCAAGCTCAGAGCAGCTGATGGCCAGGCCTGGGGCTGGCAGGAGCCAGTGACAGGGACAGAGGTGTCCTGTGTGTGCTGCCACCAGCCCCGAGCACAGCTCGAGTGGCGAGTCTGGATTTGCCCTCGCCCGGCTCCGGAAACAACCCCTACAGGAGCGCGCTCCAAGCAGATTTATCACCCCAAGATGATAAAACGTGATGATCCAGGAACGTGTCTCTGTTCTTGTGTGGCAGGGCGGGCTAAACCACCCAACCCCAGGGTGTCATCCCAAGGGAATTATAACTGGTGCTTAGGAAGGAGCGTGCAAGCGGGGCATGGTTATGGGGAAGCTTCTCTGCGGCTCTTCCTGTCTCCAGGAATCTGCAGGATAGGGACTTTCCAAAACAGAAGTTCTGTCTTGGTAGTTTCCCAGCTCCTGGCAGCTGATTCTTTCAATAAATTGAAAGGTCAGTTCTTAAGTTCTCATGAACTTTCAACTTCCACCACAACATGTGACAAAACTCACCACAATTTAACATAATTTATCTGCAGAGAAAAGGGGATCTACATTTTGCAACATCAATTACTAGAGCTAAAAAAAGCAGGCTGGTAGAGGGTGCAGCCTCTTCATCACATCTTGTGTGCCTGAAAGCCTGTCTGTCTTGAGAAAAATCATCTGTCTCCATAAAGAAATACTTTTCCTCCCTAGACATCTTACATTGCACCTTAAAATGCACAATTCCAACACTCAGACAGCAGATTCAGCTGACAGCAGTGGTTGCTTCCTAGACACAAGGTCAAAAAAAGTCTCAGAGCAGAGAATTTGCAATTCTCTTCATAGCCCAGACAGCAAATCCTCCAAATGCAGGTATCAGGTGGAGTAGCTTGAGAAGTCAGGGACACTTATGTGGATGGGGGGAAAAAAGGCAAGAGAAAGATCTTTAGGCGTGGGATTTTGGGGCAGGCAGAGCAAAACGTGTCAGGAGTTACTCTCTGCACTACAAGGGAGCCATTCATGACTGCAATCAGTTTGCTCTGCGGTACTTGCAGGAACATGCCAAGGCTGCTCTGTGATTCTGCCCGACCGACTTGGTGTTTGTGATTTGCCTGACCTTTGCTCTAAATAAATGGGAGCCACACAGAGGGAATTTTGATGCAAGTCCCCTGCATCTATAGCATCCTCCCTGGCTGCACCCCACTGGCTTCCTGGGGCTTTGTTTTAAAGGAGAGACAGACAGAAGGCAGGCAGGAGGGGAAAATGAAGAAATGAAATGAAAGCTGTCTGGCCCACACAATTAAAAAAAAAAAAAAAAAAAAAAAAAAAAAAAAAAAAAAAAAGAAAGAAAGAATGAAAAAGAAATCAGAATAGCCTGGCCTTGTTTTCTGTCATGTTATTTATCTTACTTCAGAATTAAATCCAGATGACATAGATAAGACAGGGGTGACCCCTAGTGCCCTCTCCAGCTGCAGCTTCCACTGTTATTCCCTGTTTTGATATTAGAGCATAAACAGAGGTAAGAAGCAGCACCTTTCAGATTTTTCATTCACAAAGCCTCTCTCTCTCCTCTTTCAGAAACAAGATCTCATTTCCTCTCACTACTGAAACTCTATCACTGCGAGGCATTCAGTGCAACATCCCTTTGTCACTGTTGTCTGGGAACAAAATTAAACACATTTACTTGTGTAAGAACTTATTATATTCCATTGACTATTTATCATAGGACATTTCTATTTATCACCTTACATAAAAGATAGAAGGGCCTATTTTGCTAACCCCAGGCTTGTCAACAGCTAAGAACAGCCATTCAAACTCCTGAGAAGAGACCTTTGTCTTGTAAAAAGTGTATTTTGCAGCACCAGGGTGCTGAAAGGCGCGAGTCTTTCCTGTGACAGCCATCAGTATGCACCCACCACTTTTTTTTTTTGTCTTTCAGCAATGTCAAAACTCCCTGTTCTTGTGAATCAGCCTGCACCAGACATACCCTGCTCACTGTGCTGGGTGATGCTCATCATGGGCTTTTCCTCGTGTTATTGTGAGGGAACAGCTCCTCTTTCACTAAAACCTTGAGACACCCCCTCACAGATTACTTTGGGATGCAGGATTTTTCTTTAGGAAATAAATTATCTTAGGCACAAGGCTGAAAGATTTTTAGCTTCCCGTAATGTGAGCACTTTGGGCACTTCCTGCCCTGCCGAGATCGGGGTGCCCATCACATCCAGTGTGGGCGGTACCACATCAGTTGACAGCTCAAAATTTTACATATTTAGTGGGATCTCATCAGGCAAAGAAGCCACCTGCTAACAGTCCCCACGGCGACATTTCCACCCTCAAAAGAGCAGCAAACTCCTCTGTGCAGCGTCACAGCCTGCCACAGACTCATCTGATGCCTCTTCAGCTATGGTTTTTTTTTTTCTGATTTGTTTTTGGTTTGGTTTGTTGTTGTTGTTGTTGTTTTTTGCCTTTCAGTGCTGGCAGCCACCACTGCAGCTCCCCTCCTGCTGCACCAGGGCTCCTCTGCAGAGCTCAGATCCGGCTTCAGCACTTCCCAAAAGCAATTCCCCAGCTCAGCCTTGGGCAGTCCTTGGGAGCCACAGCCCATGACATCTTGCTGTCACGCCCATCACCACTCGGCTGGAATCTCCTTCCCCTTTTGCCACCCACCAGCCCATTTCTTCACCAGGAGCTAATTCCAGGTCTCAGCCAGTCCTTCCTCCCCAACAATTTTTACTTTCACAGAGCCTCTCTGGTCATTCATCCCCAGAGTTCCTTCTTAAGCCTCCAAGCTTCCTGCTGCCCCCATCACCTCCTCAGGCAGACAAACACCACCCCCCTGTCCAAACCAGCCCTTTCCTGGAATTTACACCCATGGCTCAGCCCAAGTGAGGCTGGATCAGCCACGAGTGAGGCTGGTTGATGCCTCTGTAGCAAATGTTTTACTCTTTGCAGGGCTGGGCTGGATGAAACTAAAGCAGCTGCATGTTTTCCAGTTTTAGTAAAAGTTTGTAATCTGCTCTGGACTTAGAATCACAGAATGGTTCAGGTTGGAAGGGACCATAAAGATCATGCAGATCCACCCCCTGCCATGGGCAGGGACACCTTCCACTGTCCCAGGTCTCTCCAGCCCCATCCAGTCTGGCCTTGGACACTTCCAGGGATGGGGCAGCCACAGCTTCTCTGGGCACCCTGTGCCAGAGCCTCACCACCCTCATAGGAGATATTTTTTTTCCTAATAACCAATCTGAACACGCTCTCTGTGAATCTGAATCTAATCTCCCCTGTCCTGTCACTCCATGCCCTTGTCCACTGTCCCTCTCCAGCTCCCTTCGAGCCCCTTTAGGCACTGGACAGGGCTCCAAGGTCTCACTGGAGCCTTCTCTTCTCCTGGCAGAACACCCCAACTGTTTCAGCCTGGCTCCAGAGCAGAGGTGCTCCAGCCCCCCAAATATCATGGATATAATACTGCTCCACTTAATGTGCCTGTTCTCTGATTCATTTCCCCCTGATTTTAAATCTCTATGTTCCCCTGTTCACATTAAAAGCACCAGTCTCTGAACTGAAGTTCCTCCTAATGTTTTATTTTTAAATCAGGTTTCAAGGGGGGGGTAGGAATTGTGCCAGTCATTGCATAAGTTTGGTTTTATCTGGTGAAAATCTCACTTGCTTCTGAGATATCCCGTGCTTCCCAGCATGACACCAACTCTGCACTGCTCTCATGTCTCTGGATCCAGCACAACTCCAACCTTCCTCCTTTATTTCTTTCCCCCTCTGTTTTAGTTAAAGATACACAAATATATCATCCTCAGAGTTGCTGTTTGCTTCTTTCACAATATTCCATGTTCTTTCTCCTGTGAGTTTATTTTCCTTGTTAGCTTTAGCAAACACCTTTTTTTTTTATCCTCATTGCTGCTCTGACTGCATATGATCCCATATAGAGAAAGCACGTCAAAATCTCTAACACACATATCTTTCTGTAGCTGCATTTTCCCCTATATTCTTATTTTTGCTTGGTGTTAGCTCTGTGTGTTGCAGTTATGCTCTGCATCTAAAACAATCTGTCAGCTTACATGTGCCTATAAGCAGTGGGAGTAATAGTTTTGAATATTTTCATTTAAACTCTAGCTTTGTTCCCTTACACTGTTTAAATTCTCAGAATTAGCTCATCGGTTTAATATTTTATTATCATAGGAATGAGCTTCTTTGCAATATTTCACTTTCCAGGCTCCTCACATCCTTGTTCATACTGTTGGAAAGTGAAAATGCTTTATTGGATGTCACCTGAATGTCAGAATCTGAACCAGGCAATGCTGAATTTGACACAAATCCAAACACTGACCAGTCCTTCATCAGGTAAAGTAAAATCATCAGCTTTAAAAGTGCTTTCATCAAAGACAGGAGGTTTTTTCCTTCCAAAGGCTACACTGGTTCAAGGAAACCATAAATCCTGTGGTTCTCCTGACTCTGCAGGTCAGACTAGATAATCAGAATAGTTTATTCTGGTATTCATGCTGAAAAACTTACAAATATCCGGACAAACTGCAACTGCATCTGGTAGAGAGATGGTCAAACAAGATAAAGGAGCTGCTGCTTGTGCTCTTAAATGCTCAAAATTCGCCTACAGTCCTGCTGAGACATCCACTTCTCACCCAGAGATGAATAATGCAGCTGCTTTCACTTATTTTCTTTTTAATCTGAGAAGTGTTATAACTTTCAAAATTTTCCTGTTCAAAATTTTGTTAGAAAACTGCACTCGATCCTGCTGGTGATGGAAAAGCAGTGTTTCACCTTTGATTATTGCTGCTTTCGTGTTTCCTGTAAATCAGAAGCTGACTCCCTCAGAGGAGCCAGAGGCAGCTCCCAGACCTTGATCCTTCAGAGGCTCAGCAGCGAGTGCTTCTGCTGAGCTCTGGTGCTGGGGCCATGGGTTTTGACAGCCAGGACAGCTCTGTCCCCTGCAGCCACCACCCTGCCTCCCAAAGGCTGCACACACTGTCTCACTGGGAGCCCAGCACCAGGGAGGACACAGGAGAGAGGATTTTTATGTGGTGGCCCATTGGATGGATTGCAATAGGAAAAAAGAAATGGGTTTGAATGAGTCATGGAGCTTTTAACACACCATGAGGTGGAAAAAGCCACTGGACACGCCATGGCAGCACACAACACAGGGAAGGGGAACATGGGATGGAGCAGATCCCACCCCCCAACACAAGGCCCATGGAGAAAGGTTCTATTTTTCCTGCTGGAAATCCATCAGGAAGCATAAAACTAGTCTCAAAAAAGTGATTTTCCTATTTGCCAAGCACACATGCAAAAAAGACAAGCGCTGCTGTTCCAGAGTTTAGCCCAAACTCAAAGCTGCCATCCGTCCCAGCTCCCTGCACTCTGCTCCCATTTTGCTCAGGGCCTCCACTAAAAACAGTGGCGTAATTCTCTATTCCTCTTTTTTTTTCCCCCAACTTCCAGTTGTTTTTTCACAGTTCAAGTTAAACATATAAAACCAGGCTTTTCCATAGGGTGAAAACTGAAAAAGGAAGAACAAGTGAAAAATAAAATCCACAAAACAATTAAAGAAAGACAGAACCTGACATACAAACCCCAGCAGAGCCCAGTCAATCATTTCTGTTTGTACTCACCAGCACAGGAGCTGCAGAGCCCTCAGAAGAGCACGGCTGGGGGTATATTCTCACTTTCCTCTAATTCCACCCATAAATCTGGGAAGAGCGGAGCATCACAAAGCTCAGCATGCTCGGCAGATAAAAACACCCAAGTGCAGAGCACGGGATGAGTGTCCTTCACGTGGAAGCCTTTCTGAAGGCAGTAACTGGACACAGGTGGGGCTGGGATCAGCGTGTGGAGCAGAAGGGTGATTACCACGGTGAGTGAAACGCCTATTTGCCCAGATAACCACTTTAGGTCGGCTTAATCAGGTCCTCTTTAAGCAGAGGGAAAAGTTAGAGAAAAAACATTGACAATTTTTGCATTTCACCCTGTTTTTGCACCCCTTAGCTGCCAATCAGTGTTCCACTGTAGATTTTTGACAATTGTTAACAAATACATGAACAACAGTAACAAACTGAGCAGCCAGTGGCACACAGCCTCAGAGGTGTTAGTCTTTATTAAACCTTCAAATGAAAGTGGCCCTGAAGTGCCAGATTCCCATTTTACCCTCTGTCACACTTGCTGAGGGAACATGAACCTGACCCAGAACCAGTTCTTCAGCAATTTAATTGCACGGATCACGTACAGCAGCTGGGAGCAGCAGCACACCCAGAAATGGGACGCTTAGTTTTACTTTATTTTTGTAACAGTGTTTGGCTTTTAACTTTCTGTCCGTCCCTAATGCATACCTGGATACCCAGTTATTTCAGAGGCCAGAGGAAGGTCACTGCTGGAATTTTCTGGTTCTCCTGCACGTAGGTAGGAGAATTCGAGGGGTTTGGTTGGCATCTGCTCCACAGCCCTCAGTTTCCAGCTGGGAACACCAGAGGTTTCTGTGCTCTTAAAGGGGCTGGCATTTATTTGGGGGTCACACCACAATTCCTGGTGTCTCTGCAGGCAGTCTCTTATGCAAATGACCGGCATTTATTTGGCATTTGCATTAATGAGTAACTGAACAGCTGCTTCCAAGGAAGCCTGTTTCCAAATCTTCGGGTTCTCCCCATAACCAAACATCTCCAGGCTGGCTTAGGGGAGTGGAGGCTGCTCCTGGGTGTGATCCAGAGCTGCATGTCAGTGTTTGGTATTGACTTTTTAAACCAAGAGCTGCCTGAGCAAACTGCCCATCCCAGATCCAAACTCCCTTATCTCCTGGCAGCACTGTCCCTCCCCCATTTAAAGCAAAACTACTCTTTGGAGTCAGGAATGAAATCGAGGAAATTGAGGCAGAGGACAACGTCACATCACCTTCTCCTGCTGCCTGTGGAATTCCCAAAATTAACCACGCCATCATCGAGTATCCCAGTGAGCCAGCCCCAGCAAAGTCCTGCTCCACCCAGCCAGCACTTACCTGGCTCTGAGCTGAATTCCCTCCAAAGCCTCAGGAATGATGCGAGTGCTGTGCTTGGGCATTAATCCACGGGAAACCGTGAGATCCCAGCAGTGTGCTGTGGAAGCAGCTCTCTCTGGAGCCCTTCAGAGAGCACTTCTGAGGCAGCACCGCTGCTCTGGGCAGATGCCCCATGAGTGGGTGAAGTGCAGAGCTAAGCGGGTGAGGACACGCCAGCAGCAGCGCAGGATCGCCCGGCGCAGCTCCAGCTCTGAGGCTCTTCCTCTTTCCAGCGTCACTCTGGTGTTACACGGAAGGACCAAGCAGCAAGTGGTTCATGGCCTTTTTCTTCTTCTTTCATAATAAGTAGTTCAATTCGTATTGTTTTAAGTAGAGGAAGAAGTGAGTTTTTATCTCAGAAAAAAATTGTATAATATTCCTGCATCTAAGCTTACTAAACGGAAAGGAAAAATCTCCTGCAGTTTTCAGAAAAGCAGGCAAAGCCAGGACCCTGGCCAGCCATCCTTCATCGTTTCTGGTAGATCTGTGCTGTGAGGACACTCACACTACTTTAAAAGTGAGTGAATAGAGGCAGGCAAGTGAGGGACTGCACAGTGAAGGCTGAGGAAAAGGTGCTTCAGGATTGCAAGTGCTGGCTCAGAACACCCAGCCCAGGTACAGAGTGCTTCTCTGGTATGAAACCACTGGGGTGTTTCAAATCTGCTAAAATATCTTGACAGGATGGCTCTGCTTTTCTTCTGCTGCCTCTGGTGCCTGTCTGGTCTCAGGGGAGCCAGGTGCTCCCAGCATCTGCTCCCACAGGACAGGCACTGCCAGGAGACTTCTAGGAACCAGCTGAGGGGGGAAGCACACTCCACAATCACTGAGCAAGACAGTTGTGGCATATTCAGGTGTCCAAATAGTGATTTTTGTGCAGACAGGTGGCAAGTGGCGATATTTGTTATAAACTCTTCAGAAGTGCTTCAATCTAGGAAGGTTGTCTCATCTTTATTCTGAATGGCTTTTCTTTTCTGTTTCCTTTTTCTTTTGATGGGCTGAACCCACAGAGCAAAGCTCTCCTTAAGCTTCAGTAAGGATGAAAAGGGATGCTGAGATCCCCTGGGAGAGAGCTAAGTGAAAAACCACCTGGAAACAAGAGTAGTGGAGAAAAAAAAACAAAAAAAAGGTTGGCATTTGTATTAGTCATAATATACAGTTTGAAGGTCAGTATTTGTTTCAGCAAATCTGCTATCAGTGAGCAGCTGAGTCATCGAGCACAGGGGGAGAAGTGTCCCCGTGAAATACCATGGCTGACTTTTGCATGTTTTCATCCCAAATCCTGCTGCATTTGTAAAGCACTGAACACACGATGCTGCTCATTACCCAACTCCTCTGGCTTGCTGAAATACCAGCCTGGGACCTTTTAACCTGCTAGTGACACAGTCTGCTGGTTTTTGGGAGGCTCCTTGTGACTCCAAAGTCATGAGCTTTCAATCTTTTGAGAAGCAGACTTTAGAAGGATGTTGTAAAAGGAACACCTTTGCCTTCTGATTGCAAAAAAAAAAAACAACCCTCAACCCCGGGCTTCCTTCAGGAGATTACAGCCCCCCGTTCAAACAGGGCTGTTTAGGGTAACACCACCATTAATGACTGTGCTGATGGAGACAGCACTCACACAATGATAGTCTGGGCAAAGGCAGGTTTTTAATTAGAACACCAAGAGTCATTAAGTGACCAAGTATGGTACAGAGGGACATGGAACAGCACGGAGATTGCTTAGGGCCACGGAGTTCACTCCTTTCTTTAAAATTTTTCCTAAGACTGTTCCCCTGGGAGGAGGAAGGCAGTGGGGTTTTTGGCATCACCGTTCCAGCAGGAACCACAAACGTGTCTGATCAGAGGCTGCAGAGGAGGATGGTGTGGTCTCTTAAGAAGAGACATGCTGAAATATTACTGCAGTGGAGACACACAGCTGAGGAGGGCATTTCTAACATTCTCACACAGTCCTAAAAACACTTAATTTAACACCAGCCAGCCCTTTAATCACCACTTTTGCTTGGGATGTTGTAGTTCTATGAAAGTGGGAGCAGCGGCCTCAGGCAGTGACCTCAGATGCTCTCCCCTAACTCTGCACAGAGCTGTGACCGGGGAGGAGCTGTGCCGAGACGGATGCTTTGCCCCTACTACACTCCTCTCCTGCTCCCACTTTGCTGCAGGAAACTCAGCCCATCGCTCATGGGAGGAGGAAGCCTTTTGAAAGATGCAGCAGACTCAGCAAGCCTTGGTTCCTGGTTTGGGGGAAGATAAATTGTCTTCTGGGAATTGTAGTCCCAGGAAACGTGAATTTGCAGCCTTCCTGGCAAGGTGAGCCAGGAAAGCTGGCAGCCTGCAGCTGTTTCCACAGCCCCAGTGCAAGGGAAAATGTGTTGAAATTGAGGGAAATTTTTATAGACAGCTCTACTTGGAAATTAGCAAGCTCCAGTAGGAAAACTTGAACATGTTTAGGAGAATGAGGTACCAAGAAAGACACTCGTTTCTGCCGTGATGAGAACTGGAAAAGGGTGGTATTGCTTGGAGTCTCTGCTCATGGGGAAACTAGCCTTGGGGTTCCATGGGAGGGTTGGAGGCTGCTTGAGGAGAGAGCATTGGCTGGCCAGAGAGCCAGGCACAGCTGAGCCCTTATGGCTTAACAGGCATGAAAATACTCTGCCAAAGTTGAAGAAATAAGGTTTGCAAGATGGACAAGGAAGGTTTGGGCCCCAATCTGCACGAGCCTGGCAGAGAAGAAGAGCTGCTCTTCCTGCTGCTTTTGCCTGGGGACAACGTGCGAGACAGAGCAGAAATACGGATAGAGCTGGAAGAAGAACCCATCGGTACGAACTAAGAAGTACTGACAGAAAGTGCACAGCGGTTGTTTGTGGTTTCCAGAAGCCACCAGTGTTTGCAGGCTGAAGGAGGCAGAGGAAGTGTTTCTAAGCACTGAAGAGCTGAACTCAGCCCAGGTGTCAGGCTGGTAAATCAGAGAGTGAGCACCGCGCTTGCCCACAGCTTCAAATGCTGTTATAGGGAAAGTAATTTATACTCTTATTCTGGAAAAGGCTATTATGTCCTTGTTTGTGAGAAGAAATGCTGTCCTGTGGCTATGCAAAATTCTGCACAGCATGTTCTCTGCAAAGCCTAAATGCATTATCCAAAAGTCCTGGAGGCCAGGGGGAGATCCACCACCTTCCATCACCCCGCTCCAGCCTGCCTGCACAGCCAGCAGCCCTGCACACTGTCCCCTGGGGCTGTGCCTGGCCTTGGCTCAGTGCTCTGCATGGCCCAGGGGCCCAGGCTGTTGCTAGAAAGTCATATTTATGTACAAACAACTCGGCTGAGGAGGGCTTGGTTTCAGCACTGACGTTGGCTCACGTGTGGCGGCTGCAGCACATCCTCTGCTGCCTCTCCGAGCTGGGTTAGAGGGCTTGCTTGAAAAACTGCCATTACTGATCCTGCCCTGGTGGTTTGGGGTGCAGCATCAATGGGAGGGCTGCTCTCACCAGCTGAACACTAAATAACTGGAAATAATAACCAGTGAAGACATTTATGAGCTGAGTGAGGCCCTAGGACAATAAAGGAAGCTTGATGGTAGCTCATTCATTACCATCTGCACATATTGGCAGTAAAGCTGACACCAGCAGTCAGAACCACAGGCCTACAAAGACCTCTTAACATTATTTTCCAGTTTTACAAATTTAATTACCTCTTTCCCCCTCAAGCAGCAAAACACAAAAATATTTTTCCAGGTACTATAGCCATTTTCTAGGTAAAGGAGTGGAGAGAACACTAAAGCAGAAAAACCTATATTAGAACTGTTATTCTCATTTTGGCCAATTTATGGACATTTTGGCAATCGTTTCTTCTCTGAAAGGAATAGTCTTTTTGTTCAGTGTCATAACTCATGGGCTTCTAAACCAGAATGTTGATGGATGGAGTCTCAAAAGGTGGAATTTAATCTGATTTCCCAAATCTTTCTCTGGCTCTACTAGGCTGCTGTAAGTTTAGACAGGAATAGTCATAATTTCTGTTTCAAGAATAAGACGTGGTGATCTCTGGTCCTCCTTCCCCACAGCTGGCAGTTTCACAGGGCTCTTGCAGTTTTGAGCGAGGACATTTTGCATTGTAGGAGAGCACTGAGCAGAACTGTAAGAATCTGATCAGAAGATAACACCTCAGAGCCCAGCAGCACCTCCTGACAGAACCCTGGTGGTTCACTCTCCAGTAACCAGGGCTGGTTTGAGCAGCCCGGTCCAGCTGCTGTTGACAAGAGGGCTTTGGGGCAGCTGTAGCCAACCCCAGGGTGTTCCCAGATAACAAACAGATAGCAGTGTGCTGCTGGAGCCCTCATTCAAGGTCTGGGTTTAGCCAGCAGTTCACATTGGTATGTGTTGATTCCTGCAGGAAGATAATCTTTGTGCTACTAAGGCAGATTTTGGTTTCTAGAAAAACCTGGTACTGGAGCTTTTCTTTTTGTTAATATGCTGTCCAAACAGAACCTTGTGGACCTGATTTTTTGCTATTAGCAAGAGAAAGGTAATCATACCAGCATACAAATTACAAAGTTGAATAAAGACTCAGCTTTTGTACCAGCAGTTCAGCCTGGCTTTCCCAGAAAGAAAATGATTCACGTATTCCATGACACCATCCCACCATGCAGTTTTCTGGGATCCT
Organism: Bombycilla garrulus; assembly: GCA_013400315.1. Lineage (NCBI taxonomy): Eukaryota > Metazoa > Chordata > Aves > Passeriformes > Bombycillidae > Bombycilla > Bombycilla garrulus. The sequence continues at coordinate 1,889,738 of VXBU01001756.1, forward strand.
GGATTTCCTAATACTGTGACGTCTGATCCCAGTTTGTGGTGAATGAAGTGATGTCAACTGACCAGTCATTCATTCTGTCATCTCAGGGCTAGCATTACACCTTCCCCATGCAATGGTGTAATGCACACAAAATTAACCCTAGGCTCAGAAAGCCTTACCAGCCTCACTTCTGAGCCTCACCGAATCCAAACCAGGATTTGGGAAAACAAGCAAGAAGAGAGAGTACCAACCTTTCACCCATAATAAGCTTTCAAGGATGAAGATTCCTATCACAGCATATCCTGGGGGAACTTGTTATGACTTCCCCAGCAGTACAGAACGCACTTCTGCTATCGGATATCTTTTAGATTTGTAGGGGCCTGGAAACCCTGCTCATCCCTGCTGTCCCCTCACCAGGCTGCATTTGGGAATGAGGCATTCCTGTATTTTTCTGAAAGCATGGCAACGTCCTGCCAGATCCCTGGGTGCAAGGTGGGACAAGGAGGAACAGTTTTAAACTGAAAGAGGAGATATTTAGATTATATGTTAGAAAAAGGTTCTTTGTGAGAGTGTGAGGCCCAGGCACAGGTTGCTCAGAGGAGCTGCCCCATCCCTGGAAGTGTGCAGGGACAGGTTGGATGGAGCTTGGAGTGGCCTGGTCTAGTGGAAGTTGTCCCTGCCTGTGGTTGGTAGGAGATGATCTTCAGGATCCCTTTCAACCCAAATCATTCCCTGATATCCAGAGTGAGCAGGGCCAAGCAATAGGACACCCACCAGCACCCCATCCCACACTGCATCACCTCCATCAGGGGACACCCCGGGTTTGCCTTCCAGCAGCACAGGGATGGCGAGCACACTGGAACTTTTGCTTTACACACACACAAAAGAACAACCCAAAGGCTCCAGCTCTGCCTTTCTTCGACAGAAAGGCAGCCAGAGAACTGCCCTCTCCCACGAGCCTGGTGCTCAGCCTATGAGATAATACAGGCTGGCCTTTTCTTTGCAGCTGTATTGTTTTAGTGCTTGGAAAATAGCAGCAGGCTGAGCAATGAGTCATCTGTCACTAGATGGGGTTAAAGTAATTTCCGTTTTCTGTTGCCATGGGGAAATCAAAGTCCTAAGATTTGTCCTTTCTCCCACTCAAACACGTGGGAGTAGAAAGCTTGAAACCCAGCAGGACTAAACATTTTTAAAATTATTTTTTATATTTTTTTTTCCTCTTATAAACAAACTTCCCTCTGTGGCCTTGCAGCTGTCAGTCTGTTCCCGTAATTGGCCGGCTAACAATGTCATTCCCCTTGGATTGCAAAAAATCCAGAAGCAGAGTTAAGTAAATATTTGACATTCATATAGGAATTGCTTCATGTTATCACATGAAGAGTCTCTTTCTTGTACAGTTTTACATGTGCATTCAAGGGGGAATTATAAGCTTGATATTATCCAAATAAAGTTGAAATTTTAAAGGAAAAGTAAATTAAAGTAGCTGCTTCCCCAGCATATAGCGTCAGGATACAGTGGCTAACAGAAACAGGAAAGAGGAAATTACAGTAAATACCATTTAAAAGCCTTGCTAATGTATAGTTTATATGAGTAGCAGCACAGCAACATCTAGTGTTGATCAGGAATATAGCTGGAAGTTATTGCATGCTTTGTTAATGATATTTCAAAGAAATTAAATGTTTGCTGGACCAGGACACCACTGCCCAGCCTCAGCTCCTTCTCCCCTGTGTTCCCTACTGTGTCAGCTCTGTGTCACTGCCTGGGTTAGCTCTGCAGAAGTGCAGTCACCTGGGAATGCTCCCAGTCTGCCTGGATCATCAGGACAATCACTGGGCTTCCACTTCAGCACCAACTCAATAAAACTACAGATTTAAATCCAATTCAGCGCAACAGCAGCCAAAACCTTTAGCATCTGAACTGAAATTAAGAAAGGGATTCCTACCCCAGAGCTGATCCCTTCACCAGTGAACACTGCTGTCAAACTGGCAGAGCACTCAAAGTTATTCATTTCCCTAGAAATGAGTGTGCAAGGTTCAAGTTGCCACTGTAATTGGTGTCTTAGATTAGGCCCTGCTTTCACCCTCCTGTGTTTCCCCACAAATTTATGTATTACGATATTATGCACAGTTTGAGACAGTCTATTTAAAAAGCTGATTGAGGTGAATATCTCATGCAGACACCTCTTTTTATTTAAAAGACACCTGAGGCTCAAAGTTAAGTTCTTGCTACTTAGCTCTTCTGTAGGTATATATGTTATGGATGAGCATTCATTTGGTTTTGATTACTTAAATTTGACTAAACTAATCAAGTCTAACTTAACATTAGTTAAGTTTATTTAGTTTCATTTTTAATCACTTTGTTAAACTCTCACAGATTTGTTTTTTCATATAAGCAAATCTTTACATCAGGAATCACTGTGGACTACTTAAATGAAATAATTGGTCTACTTAGTTTACAGCTCCTGCTACATGAAATCTGCTTCATTTTCAGTAAGATAATGTCCTTTAGGTTTTCTCAAACAAAACAAAATTAATGACTGGCTGCTTTCCAAGTCCAGCTGTCTTGCAACCCCCTGTGAACAGATTTTTTGCCACATTTAAGTTTATTACATGATCTAATTAGCGTGACTGTGTAGGTGCGTGGAATGCACTGGAGGAGAGGAAAAATACAAGTGTACAAAATTCTGTTATATAATTTGCTATGGGAACGTGATTATTACAGAGACCTGGATCACCCTCCGGATTCTTTTCAGCAGGATTTTGGGAGCGAGCAGTTAGGCAAGGAACAAGAAAGGACATTCAAGTCTATCACAGAGAATGGGGCCAAGAGCAGGAAAGTCTGACCTCCACCTGACTTTTGTGGCTTAGAAATACAAGCACAACTTAAAAAAAGTATTAATTGTATACTCACATTTGCTGCTTCTGCCTCAATAAAAAACAATTCAGCCAAATTCAATGCCTGACTGGAAGTGAGGACTTCAAGCTTTCAGCTACACTGCAAGGCTCATTCAATTCCCATGCAGGAGTACACTTATAATTAATAGCAAGAAAGTACAGATTGTTACCCACTCTGGCCCTGAAGAAGGCATCAGGGTGTCTATTGGAAACACGCAGGCAGACCAGAGATCAGAGCTCTGCTTCGTGTTATTAAGACATTCACAGCACCCTAACTAAATGAAACGGGCAGCTCGGTTACATGAAGCGAGATTTGTGATCTTTCAGAGCCTGTAAAGGGGTCAGGCACCAAGCACATCTGGCACGCTGATCCTCTCATTCAGGGGCATGAAGTCATCCTCCAAGCTGCATTGCTGAGTCAAGAATGTGCCATTTTCCACGTGTCACTTTACTGACTTGCACAGTGAAAAGATGTTAATATTACTTTCATTGACAATCAGGTGCATTTAAGAAAATTGCAAGCCCTGCTAATTGTGTCTTCATTTAAGTAGAAATAAAACAGTGCTTGGTAAAGGGGGGCTGGTATTATTAGAACAAACATGTTCCACACAGCCCGCTGCACTCTGCCATAAATCAGCTCAGTGCTGGATTCCTCCTGGCAGGGTCAGTTTGGTATAAAGGGATCTTCCCAAGGGTGAGTTTAATTACAAAATTCCTACTAAATTCACCACCCTGCCTTCCCCAGCATGCAGAGGGAATACTGTCATCTCAGCAGCCCGAGGTGCCACCACTGTGCACACAGCCTTGGCCTGAAGCGCAATCATCCCATTCCAGCGTGCTTTAGGAAAAACAGGATATGCTCTGGGGCACGTGGCTGTGCCCAGTGGCACCCTGGCTGATGGCAGCATCCAACTGCAGCTGATGGGTCTGAAATGAGTTTGAGGATAGGATTACAGATGATAAAGTACACAATTGCTTTGGCTCTCGCAATCAAAATATTTGCTGTGGCAGGTAGGGAGAAAGAGTGCTCCAGCAATGAGAGGTACCCTGCTCTAATCCCTCTCAATCCACAGGCCTTTCCTCATGCCCAGGAACAGATCCTCAGAGTGACCTCCCACCTTCAAAGCATCTCCCAAGGGTCTCATCTTTCATATCTGGGTCAATGAAAGGCACCAATAGCATGAGCTGTAGGATTCATTTGATTTCAAACTACCAGCTAGAGCCTATTCCCTCTAAGTCAACTTCTTGCACACACACACACTACACCAATAACAATTGTCCCGGGGGAAGGTGTTCCCATGCAGGAGTACACATCCCTCTCCTGCCCAGGCTGGATTCCTGCTGGCTGTGATGGGCAGATCAGGGCTAAGAACAACCACCTCAGCTGCTGTCAGCCTCAGCTGTCTCTCTGCACTGAGAAGCAGTCTCTGCCTTTGGGGCAGGTTAAAGAGCAATTCAGAAATCACAGGATGGGCTTTCTGCAGCTGAAAGGGAAGAGAAGCACATTTGGGAAAAAAAAAACACAAAAAAACCCAAAAAAGCAAAAAAAACAAACCCAAAACAAACAAACAACAACAAAAAAACCAAAACAAAAAAAACAACCATAAAAAAAAGAAAAAAAAAATCAAAACAACCAAGAAACATTCCTGGGGGTGAAGGAGCCTTATTTACCAGAGTGTAAAGCCTTCTGTTTCTGTAGGAACATCTGAAGACAAACAGAATAGCGCTTGTGGTGCCAGGTAAACAGCTCTCGCATGCCATGGCTACGGTCTCTAAGGAGCTGCTGTTTATGATGAGCCATCCCTGCCTCGGCCTTAGTGACAAACCCTCCCTGCAAATCCAGCAGGGAGAGGCTCACAAGCAAGGGAAGAGCTTGTATGGAGTTGCCAGAGGGATAGTTATTACCTTTGGGATTATAAGACTTTTTTTTCCACCCTGGATTTTTGCCTTTTCCCTTGTTTTTTTTGTATAAGCTCTGGATCTCTGTTTGTAGTCTCACCAGACCCATTTAGAATGGATCTTTGGTAGGCAGAACAAAAGTGTTATCAAAGGAAAGATGTTAGTGATCCTACAGAGGCATTAAAAAGTCAACTGTGTCTGAATTATTTATTTCCTAGTTTCTGTGAACTATATTTAAACAGAGAAATGCTCGGAATTACATCAAACTAAAGCAAGAGGCTCCCTGGAGGCTCTTGATAAGATTTAAATCTGCAGTAAATATTGGCATATTGATTATTGTCATGACCCGCTGATGTTTACTTTCCCTTCTCAGAGAACCCCCAAACTTTCACTTTCTCAGCCTGATTTGGATTGCTAAAAGGGTATAAATGGAAATCAGGATCCCCCAGGTTGTGCCAGTTGTTAATGTGATAATTGTTTAGTGCTTTTCTTAGGTCCTTTGCCCAAGATCTTGCATTTCCAAAGGGATGCTTTAAGTGATGCAGTGAGACAAGCACAACAAGCTTTAAGGAGTAAAAGCCAGGTAGGCAGGCAGGTGGGAAATCCTCATCCTCCTCACTGAGGGTACAATACACACTCCTGGAAACTGGCTCTTGGCCCAACATGAAAGCTGATGAGGTTTTGGGATGAGACCCCACAGCTGCAGGGGTTCAGAGGGGCTGGTGGCCCTGAGGAAGCAGAGTCAGAGCGGGGGTTGAAGGAAGGGTTCATCTTCTCCCCTCACCCCAACAGCAGGAGAAAGATCTCCAGGGGAATCCTACTCTTGGCTTTGCAGGAGACTTGATGGCATTCTTGTGATCTCAATGCAGTGATTTACCCAGGGGATTTTATACTCACGTATTCCAACCACCTAACTGGTAAGCCTTGACACAGCTCATTCTTTTTTTAATCCAAAATGAAAAAGAAAAGCTTTTTTTTCATGGCACTGTCATTCCTGCTGTCCTCATACCAAAGAGTTGACTTTATGGCTTCCCTACCCTTCCATCAACCTTGGGATGTTTATTTTTCTTCAAACATAGCTGTTTGCAGCATGCTAACGAGAAGTGAAGATCTTTTAACACTGCTATTTGTTTACTGAAGACATCAAAGCCTTTTTCCCCACGAGCCTCCTTTGAGCCTGTACAATGTGCAAACAGCCGTGCAGCACCGAGGTGCGTTTTGTGCCTCCAAAATAAAACCACAGTGCACTGTGAAGATACAGGTATTTTCTTATCTCAGGTTCTAAATTTAGCTCTGCTTCATCCTTCATTCCTCAGCTCCTCACACTGTTTGTCCCCAACCCAGAGCCCTGCAGTTCCAGCAGACAGACCTTCCCGCTGCCTTCCAGTTGGGTGGAGGGACACAGCTGCCAGCGTGGACTGTGGCAGGGATAGCAGCTAATCTAAAACAAATATTTTGCAAGATCTACGGGCAGAAACATTTCCCTGTTTCACTTTGATGGCCAAGATGCTAACGGGAAGCAGCGCTCCATTATTTAGTGTTAGGTCCTGTCAGCTTTCAGTTCAGACACAGCCTGTAGGTGCTGGGAAATACACAGTGCAGGAAATGACAGATGTTGGCAGCAAAACAAATAACAAGTGCTGCTGAAAATAAAGTCCCAAGAAAGGCTGGTGTATCCTTTTTATGGATTTCCTAGATACATTTGGGCTATTTTAAGGCAGATTGAACTCCCACTCCTTACAGTGTAAACAGGATTATTCCCTCTGTGGGACATATGGCAGCTTAAACGTCATCATTTGTGCATCACTGGTATTCCCAGTCATGTTCCAAGCTTTGCCTTGCCCTAAATGTGTATACCACCATTCAGAGCCTCCCAGCAGCCTTCAGGGAGCATTAAACACCATTGGTACATCCCAAAAAACACCTCCATGGAGGACAGCCTAAAGCCTGGTCATGGAGAAGGACCTACTGGGGTGGAGCAAGAGATCAGCTCCCCCAGGTCAGCTGTGCATGGACAACAGGAAGAAAACAGCAGCAAAGGAGGGAGAAGGGACAAGGACTGACCAATGGGGTTTTATTCCAGAATGAAGTAACTCACCCTGAGATGCATCAGTTGATGACAGAGCAGGCAAAGATCCAAGGTTTTCCAGGAATGGGGGAATGGTGATGGGCAAGGTCAGCGAGGATAAGGCAGATCTGCATGGGCAAAGTCCAGGTCATGAGAGGCTCTGACCGGAGTGGCTGGGAAGGGTTTGTGTTCTAGGGCCATTTTCAGGAACATGCAATTTACTTTTTATTCATCTACCATTGATGTCATTTCCCCATCACAGGGAGGCAGCCTGCATGGCCTGGTGCTGGTGGCAGCTCTGGAGACCTTTTGCAAGGAGGAGATCCACAGAGGAGGGGCTGGGTGGCAGAGGATGTGCTGTTCAGCAGGTTTTAGTCCTGAAAACGCAAAAAGGAGATGCAAGGGAAAATCAGTATAAACTTTTCTCCATCCACTACCTTTAAACCAGGCAAGCAGTGCTGGATCAACAGCGTGCAGCCAAAGAGGCCGCAAGTGTGGGACACAACAGTTCTGGCCACTTGCCCTGACTCTGGGTGCTGTGACACTCAGGTACAGCATGTGGCTCAGCAAGGCAGGGCTCAGCCTCCCAGAGGTGTGGGAGAAGAGGAGAAACTCTTCCCCCATAGGGTCCCCATGGAGTTGGGAACAGGGACAAGGTCCCCTTGGTGACACAACTGGGCTGCCCCTCCAGCCCTGGCACTCAGGTGTATCCTGCAGAGCACCTCCAGAGCCTTGCCTCCAGAAATAAAATTAAAAAATGGCAGACCCTTAAAATAAAAACACAAGAGTTTTAAGCACATCCAACTTTGGGACAGAGTGTAAAATTTCTTGCCAGAAAAATTTAAAACAAACTGGAAACTGATCATCTACTCATTTAAATGATGTGCCTGGAGCTAAACCAGCAAGACTGAATAATCTCTGCACCGCTTTCATCTTCCTTCAACTTTTCCTTTGTTCCATCAGCCACATGTGTGTTAAGTGTAAATTGAAGGGCTCTTCACTGGAAAAGCAGATTGTGTAAAGGGCTTGGCCCTCATCTTATAATTCAGCTTCAGTATTACAATTACTCTTAATAGCACTCTTGTTTTGTTGTATTATTTATCCTGGCTAGAACCCTCCAGGATCCCCTGAAGGGTTTTTTTTTTTTGCTGGTGGATTTAGCCAACATCCACTCATGAATCCAGATGTTTCTGCCTTTATCCACGGGAATTTAATGGTATGGACATGCCAAGATCATAACTTCAGGCACAGCCTCAAGAAAAGAGTTTTTCAAATCCCCTAAATCAAAAATGGAAAGTGCCTCAAAAACCCCCCTGGGTCTTACTGCATTTTAGCACACCAAAATGGAAAACAACCAAGGCTGAACCAGAAATCACAGCCCAGATTGTGCTGGTCTCTCTGATCTCAGACACAGACTTTGCCTTTAGCCCAAACTCAGCTCTTCTTCCCCTTCACCAGCCTGAAAGCAGGCACAGACACACATGGGTCCAAGATGCTTACACTGGGAAAAATATTCCAGCCCACCAGGCAGAGCCAGCGCTGCTGTATTTAAATGAACATGTGCCTCTGTGTGTCACACATTCTCTCCCCAGACAAAACTGGCTCTGAAGTAAGGACAGGGGTGGAACACAGCCTGCCCTGATGGGGACCTGGTGAATAACACAGCATCTGCTGGGCTTTTGGCAGCACTCGGGAAAAATAACCAACCCCAAACTCACTCCTTGTCCAGAAAGAAAAAAAGCAGCATAAAGCAGCAATTGAAACAACTCTAATAACCCTCCTTCTGCACTTCCTGGGGTTCCCTTCAGGCATTCCTGTTTGTGGCATCCTGAATTTCTTCCCAGCTCCCCATTTATCAGCATGAGAGTTAAAGCTGGAGTGTGGTGATGGTCAGTGCCAGCATGGTGGTGTGGAGGATGTCCTGTGAGGGATGGCCCTGTCCTCCCAAGTGCCCTGAGGTCCCTCAGGGTCAGGACATTCAGAAGCATGGAACAGCAAAGGCAGGAGATGCACAGAACAGTTTTCAGCGGCCTTTTGGCAGCAAAGACCCTCTGTGACCGTGTGGCGCACAGCAAGGCTGCAATGTCACATCCGAGTCCACAAAAGGTGAATTTCAGCCTTTCCTCCAAGGCCCTCCCAGCTGGCCCTGAGTGCTCACCAGCAGAATCATGGTCCTGCCATTACTGTGCACAATCCAATCCCTTTTAAATCCCTCCCTGAGCTCTGGACAGGGGAGGAGCACAGCAGAGTCATTCCAGCCAGGTGGAGAAGAGCCCCTTCTGCTCCCCGAGAGGCTCCAGCACAGCAACCAGCCATTGCCTGCTCCAGCAGCATCAGTTTCCTACCTGTGGAGCTGCTGGATCAAAGAAAATTCAAATTATTCCTAAAAGCTCTTCTAAGGCTTCCCCCAGCATAGAAAAGCCTCTCAGCTGGCACAAAGGGTGGAACTGGCTCCACAGCAAACCCCTCCAGGGCGGGGATGTGCTGGGACAAGGAGGAGGCACAAGAGCCAGGGAAGTTGAGCACCCAGCAAAGCTTTTCACCCACCTTCCCCAGAGCTGAGCTCAGCCACGCCAAAATCCTGCTGAGGGCAGGGGAGGGAGGTGCCATCAGGCAGGGGGACAAGTCCTGGAATCAATAGGGTGTCACATGCCAGAGGCAGGAAGGGAGCAGCAGAGTCAACCTGGAGGAGAGATTTGAAAAGAAAACCACTTTTCTTGTTAATATTGTGGGCGACATGTGCTGTGCAGGGCTCACTGAGGGTGCACGTTGAACGTCCCACCAGCACAGTCTGTCTCCCACTTCCTACCACATCTTCTGTTTTACAGCAAAGAACTTACTTTGTATTCAGCCATGCAATTAAAATTTTAAAGGCCACCCATTGTCCGTAAACACTAAGACAAACTGCATACCTGAGTCAACTTATTCTTCTAGAATTCTTAGTAAAATTGTTTCAATGGCTTGGTCTTCCCTGTAAAAAAAACCCTCAATTTTTCTTTAATAAGTTCATGACATTCAAGCTACTAATTTTCCTTACCATCACATCTTTTTTTGGACACAGAATAAAGGAGATTAAATATATTTTTTAAAAGAGGGCTTATCCAAGTTGGAAATGAAGAAATACAAAAATACTCTTTAAAGAGTTTTGTTGTTTTTTTTCTTTAAATAAATAATCACTCAGCAGGTCATAAAAGTGATAAAATGCTTTTGTCTCCGTTTCAGTGGGAAGCCAGTTTTGCCTTTAACATCCTGATCATCATGGGAGCCTCAGTGCAATTTGCTCCTGCTGTTACTTCCCTGCTCCTTGGCCCATCCTGCTACTGCTCCCTGGTTGGGATCAACCACCTGGGTTACAGTCCTGCTCCCTTTTCCCTGCCCTGGCTTCCCAAACCTCTGCAAACGAACATGCCCCTCACCCTGCAGGCACTGCACCCATGTTTGAGTCTGGCTGTGTTCTGTGCAGCTTTGGGTTTTGTGAGGACTTCTTTTGAAGCTGCTCCAATTTGGACATTTAAAGGTAAGACTCAGTCACAGCTGGGAAGGTGGATTGGAAGGAGAACGGCATGGCTGGGCAAGGACAGGTCCTGAATGCACTCACCCCAGGATCAGAAGTACCCCTGAAGCCATTGGTTCATTCCATTAGATCATCTCATGAACCTTTAATTTGGCCCTGCAGCCTCATTACACCTTTTGCATGTGTAGCCTGGGCCTCTGAATTTAAAGGCTTGGCAGAATTTTATGGAAATAATCGTTTGCTTCTGACATTACAGAAAGCAGAACGTGAAGATTTGCCTTTCTGCTCTTCCTTGAAGCTGTCAGCATTGCTCTGCCAGTGACACAGAGCCATCAAACCCTGCACAGAGCTAGCTCTGAGATAAGCACAGCAAGGCAGACATCAACAGCAGGAGAGGTGTGAAAAATAACCACCCTTCAGCACGTGGTGTCTCTGCTCCAGAACAGCCTTAGGCAGCAGCACCCTGACAGTGCAGGAGGAGAAATGGATCTCTGAGTGACCCAGAGCAGAGCCCAGCACCTCACCCCGAGCAGCTCTTGGAGGCATGACGTTAGTTTCCAGCCCTGCCATTCCTCAGCCCATTCACCTTGGAGGACTTGCTGCTGGTTCAGACATTCACAAGTTTTGATGTGCTGAGGGAAATCTCACCTTCTGTGCCTGACACGCCTTGGGGTTTTTCTTACCTTTAACCTCTGTTTGGAGCCAGTCTGGAAACCCCAAAAAAATAAGTGTTTCCATGACAACAGCCTAGGCATGGGCTCCTCTGGGACACCTGAGGAATCAAAACACTGCCAGTGTTTCATGCTGCTCCAGCACCACACCCTACGGTACCACAGCCACGTCCTCTCCCTCCTCTCGTGCTGCAGAGGGCTTTGGGCAGAGCTCTGCCTGCTGTGGAGCCCTGTCACTGTGATGATGCTGTCAGGTCACACGGGGGGTGCAGAGGCAGGTGTGGCACCACAGAGCCTGCTTCTGGGGGAGAAGGGCCAGAAGGGTCTGCAGCCTAAAGGACTGGACAGCTGTTTCACTTTGTAATCCCCTAAGTTCATTAATCAGAGTCACAATTCTCATGCCCTCCTTGGTGTTTTACAGGGAAATGGAGGCATCCTTTGTTACTCAGCCCCTGCTTTGCTCCCAACATACAACGTTGCTCCTGCCTACATTGAGCAAAGCTCGGGAGCCCCTGGACCCAATGATCCTGTCCCAGCAGAGCACCCTGGAACCTCACCAGAGCATCCCCACATGCCCCATCTCCCTGAGCAGGGCAGGGCACCAGCCCTGTGCTAAATCCGGCCCTGCTCAGCCAAGTGTTTTCTCCCAGCACCTTTCCCAGAGACTGACTCCAGCTGAGTGCCCCATTGATCCACCACTCCTGAGGCAGATCCAAACCCTCATCCCTTCCCTGCAGCACTCTGTCTGCCCTCAGACCAAGATTTATGGTGCCAATCCATGGATGTGGCTGCAAGAGGAGTCCAGAAGCTTTTGCTGCAATGCCACAAGCAGCACAAAGCCAAAGTGCTCTTTGCAAACCTGATTCCTGCTGAAGGGATTTGAGCAGGACCCTTGCCCGGACAGCAGGCTCTGGAGCCGGACCCAAGGAGGCAGCGGGGATGTGTGCCAGCCTGACAATGGGGTTCCATTTAACAAGCACAGATTTAAGTGTGGAAATCAAATATGAAGCAGTCGTGGCCAGCATTGTCTGCATTCTTGGAGGGGCACTGAACGAGCAGAAAGAAAGGAACTGAGACACTGGCCCAGACATGCTCCAGCTGTCTGTGACTACCTCTTCCCTCCTCCACCACTGTAACTATTCAGCTTGTTTTCATTTCATTATTGGATGTTATTTTTGCAACCTGGGAAAAGAATAGAAAACTGGAAGGGGGGAAAAAACATCCTTCAAATGCTTTTGGGTTTATTTTTAAGAACTAGACCACTTCTTTCCTATCAGAGATAAGTACAGACTTTTATAAGTGCACAGGGCCTGGGGTATTATTAGTTAAGCATTTGTTTCTCAAATAAGACCCTTTATCTCAGAGGCAGCAGCACTTGTGTTGCTGTGGTTATTCATGCAAGTCTCACTCATTTAGTGAGAGTAACATGCAATTAAATAGCCATATAAATACCCCCAGGCTGAGCAACAGCTGCCTACAGGTAACCTTCAGCTTCATGCACTCACTTGCCAACTGTTTCAGCTCTAGTCCTGAAAATCCCCATCTGCAGGTGGGAGCAGGGCAGGCCCTTTCCTCCATCACTGTGGGCACTGCTCAAATCAAGATTTTAATGAGCTGGTTTCAAGCCTGATGCTGCAGATCCCTGTAACACAAGTGCTTCTCAACTCACTGCCTTCCTTTCCCAGCCTTCCTTCCAAAAGGACAGGCTAGGCATCTTTAATGTTCAAAATAATTCCCACACAAGATCCGGTAATAATTTGTTTTTCCACTTTTTTCCCCTTCAGTTAGGCTCATGGGGGACATGCCAGCACACAGTGCCCGTGCCTCAGCTGGGGACACTCCACCCTGTGAAACCATCAAAGAGTCACCAAGAGAACAGCCAAGGTTAAAGTTTCCCATCAAGGGCAGTGAGAATGGTCATTTGTGCTGGACTTCCAAAACAGAGCAAGGATCTTGGCTCTGTTTTGATGCTGACACATTTCAGAACAGCAATGGTGTTCCAAGAGAAGCAGGATTCAGAGAGTTGCTTGCCATTTATCTTTCTCTTCAGGACATCCTCTAACCCAGGAGCTCTCTCCATCTCAGCTTTTGCCCACTCCTGCCGCATTCCCAGCAGGAGAAGGTCAGGTACGTTTCAGAGTGAGATAGCGTCTCTCTCTACATTTTTTTGCAACACCCAAAGCAGGTCTGTAACTTTAAACCTGGATTTTTAAGCTCCAATGCAGTATTTTGAAGTGCACATGCAATAACTTCACTACATACAAAATTCCTTGCTAATCAATGGCATTGCTCTAAGGATCTGCACAGAGAAGCCTTAACCTCATTTTTACCTTATTCCCTGTGCTGAAAAACTAGATGGAGAGTTTTATATTTTGTTAATGAAAATTAATTCTCGTACTAGAAACTGATTTCCACCCATTAAGGGTAAAAGACGATGATTTCAAGCAAGGAGTTTCACCAAATCCAGAAACTATAAACATCTGCTCAACACAAAGCCCAGAAGCAACTTCATTTACCTTAATGTGTGTGCTTATCTCTAAGCAGGTGCTTAAGTGGTTTGTTGGCAAGAGCTGGTGTGCTTCTGCTTTTCCAGGTGACCCTATTTAATAACTACCAGTATTAAAATGCTCAATAACTATAAACACAAGGAAAAACCACCCAACATGGAATCAGCTCTATGCAGAGCTTTCCCAAACACAATTTCTGCATTAGTCAGGAGGGTCAAACTGTTCCATGCTCAAAGGCTGACCCCAAAAGCCACAGGAATCAGTGGAAGGGTGTTGACCAGTTACACCAGTTTGGGGATGGGATCCCCTGTGAGCAGAAACACCTTTCTGTTTTGGCACTGTGACTAACAGGGACAACAAAGGCTCTGCGCTGACATTAAGAAAATTTGTGCTATGAATTGACATCCTGTTAACCTCCAGCTCCCTCAGAGGAAGCTGTTAATTTAATGGTTGCGTCAGGAAGATACAGCAATGAAGGAAACCTCGCAGCCTGATGTCAGTATTGACACCTGCACAGGGCAGCACTGACTGCAGGGAGCTCTGGACAGGGCAGAAATTGAAATACCCTGCTCTTGACAAGGAGAAACTTTCAGATCTGAGTGACAGTAGCTGGTACAGGCTCTACAGACAGAGCATGTCCTCCACAGCGAGGCCTCTCTAGATCCTACAGCTTCTTCCAGTTGAATTCAATGCAAAAATGGATGGATTAATCCACTCCCACCACTTGGAGGTAACAGGCTGGACACAGAGTCTTCTCTCATCCTGATGGCTAAGGGTTCACAGCAGAAAAGTTTATTTTGCTATTTGATTTCAATGCAGTCAAATTTGACTTTAGGTGGTATCCATTTTACTGAGTAACAAACTTATCCCATGCAGATACGCAAAGGTACAAGTGGAAGGTAAGGGCAAGACACTTAAACACACCTAAGTGGGAAAGCACCTAAAATGAGATACTTTGCCTAAAAATAAGGGTGTACAGGCCCTGACTCCACAAAACACTTCAGCACAGACCTACAGCAGACACAGGGGTGATGCTGCTGAGCTCAGCCAGACACAAGTGCTGTAAATAATACAGTGATGATCAGGATGCAAGTTGGATGGGATCTAAAATGCAGCTGTGCTGGAAAACTGGGGGTTTCATCTGGGAATGCCAGCACATCACCTGAAGCAATGCAGTTATAGCCTTTCCATTGCCTGCTCAGACACAGGCTTTTTTACACATCAGAAAGCACCTTAATTTATGGCAGCAAGGTAGAAAGATCTGGGTTGTTACTTTAAGGAAGAAAACCTTTATCTCTGTGTGCAAGGCTAGCACTTGCACTCGAAGTCCCAGCTCACTGCCTCACATTTTGGTGCTTCTACACCTCCAGATTTGAGCACCATCTTCCAGGCATGAGATCACAGACTTGTGTCCCAGACTCCTGCACTCCAAACATCATTCCTGATGGTGGGTTCCTCCCATCTCTGACTCATTTTCTGTGAAACAGCCCATCACCTTGATTCATTCTGTCTCCCACACAGACACCACTGTCCTTCCCCCAAATCTGTGCTCCCTGACTCTTCAGCCTGTGGCTCAGGGTCAGCATTGCCCTGGAATATTTTATCCCACTGCTTACATTTTCCATCCACCAGCTCCTAACGAGAAATGCAAAAGAAAGTTCCTTGCAGCTTCAGCCAACCTCACCTCCCAAGGTCTTTTTGCCCAGAGGGACAATAACTACAGCTCAAGCCAAGATACTATCTCGTCCAGACAAGGGAAGTCTGGAAGCCCTGATAGCTAATGACCTACGTAAGCCTGTGTTACAATTTCACTCTCCATAATTCAACTGCAGTTCCTAAACTGCATGGAAATGCAGTGTGGTGTTTATGGAAACATTAACGTTACTTCAGTGTTGGAAACAGCAACTCTGTTTTCAGTGGTCTTGGTTAACCACAGTTTTGAGCTAACATAGTCACTGGATAAATCTCAGATGTGTTGAGAGACATTCCTACCAAAACAAAGGCAGAACCTGTGAGGCATTTCAGGAAACAAGAATCATCCCTGAGTGTGGGTCCTCCTCCAGCAGCAGCCAGTGCAGGTGTCCATCTGCACACAGAGCAGATGGCAGAGTTAGAGCCCAAACCTGTAATCATTAGCCAGGCAAAATGACAGCAGGTGATGGTGTGCACAGCTGAGTCGAGGGCTTTATGGCAGGCAATCACACACTCCTGCCCCATAACCTCTGCAGTCCCTGGGGTTTTGAGTCAGCAGTTCTGCTCCTGGGGGCAGCAAGCTTACAGAAGCCATTTTCTCTGCAAGTGTTATAATTTCCATCTTAGTTCACCATGCTTCCTTATTGAGCTGTCATTGCTCACAAATGGGGTTTCTGGGTAATTAATACCAGGACTGTAATGAAGATGCTACATAAGATGCTGCTACAGCAGCTCCAGGTGACATGATCAGTCTGCCACCCTTTTCCTGCTCCTCAAAAACCTCATGCCTCCTTAGTAGGACAAATCAGGACCTAAATAGTGCTACAGCACTGAGACACAGGTAATTTTGCTTGTTGAAGGAATACCTTCAGCACTAAATGTGTAATTCCAGACAATAAAAGCCTGTTTGTCACATCAGGAGGAAATCATTAGCAGCAGCACCCCAGCTTTCCACAGGATGCTCAGGTGTCTCTTGGTGGTGTTTTCATGAACACCTCACCAACCATGGTCACCTGTGCTGGTAGCAGGACAGTAAAAATGAAGTGTTGGCAGCTCCTGCTCTGGTCAGAGCAAGAGAAGTGGAAGAGGCTTCTGAAACATCCCAGTCACTGTGTGAAGGTGGCAGAGCAGGAAGTGTGACCTGTGTGAAGGTTTGTGAAGGGAAGGGCTGGAGCAGATTGCCATGACACATGTCCAGTGCAGAGGACTGACCTGAGACTACTCACCCCTCACATAGCTGGAGAGGTTTAATTCTGATCATACATCATTTAAATAAACAAAGCCAAATAATTCTTACACAGGAAAAGAACTAAGAAACCTGTCATCAAACAAGATGTTTTACTGAAGACTTGGAAATACTGGACATATTTTCAAGTGTGTGAAGTGCAGTTGAGTTTCCTTGTGAGCAGGGAGGTTAAAGGAGTTCACATTCCCACCCCTGGCTGTGGCTGTGCCAGGGGGTGTGTGGGTGTTCCAGCCCCAGCCCCCACCTGGCTGTGAGCACACCCTGATGCTCCCATCCAGCTTCAAGCTTTTGCACTCGACTCACCTCAGAAAACACCACACCAGGCATTAATCCTACTGTGCAGGTACTAATAAGGAGGAAAAACACCACTGAAGCCCCTGTCAACCTCTTCCTCCTTGGGACACCTGATTTATTATTGACAAAGTGCTTCCTGCTTTGTGTTCACATCCGACTTGACTGCAAATGCCCGTCAGAACTCGGGAGCAGTTCATCTCCTCATCTCTTACCTTCAGGGCAGTGTAGGTTAAAGTCAAACCACATGAAAGGAAACAGTGTGTGGCTGATTTTACAGCTCTTAAAAAAAAGCCTTTTTATAATATTGGATGGAAATTTTTATAACTGCCTCTGATAATTAATTGGAAACCAATCGAAGAACAAATAAGTGTGCATGCCACAAACTGTACATGGGAGAAAGACTACAGAAGAAATTCAAGAAAACAGGTTTTGCTGGCAAGGATCAAAGAAAAGTAAAGGCATTAGTTAATGGCCATACTTTCTTTAAAAAAAAACCCTGTCTTTGAAGGCAATAGGTGATGAATAAGAATCTGATGAGCCAATTCTTATAAAGTTCCTTTGCAACAAAGCACATGTACACACTCAGAAAATTATTTCCAAACTGTGGCATTATTATATACATCTTCTAAAAACTGTTACAGTAACTTCTGTTGTGTCAGGAGAAGGACACACCTACTCCACAAACAATCTGATGGCCAAGCTGGTTTAACAATTTCTATTTCCTGAAAGCTGCCAGATAAGAGATTTTGCTCAATCCTACTGAAGTCTTTTACTTGCCTTCACTGAGCTGATGATTGGCCCATTCATGGAATCTCAGACCCATCAGAAGACCAAGATTCGAATTTAAGTGATGCCTGGCTGATGGGTATCTGCTTCCCAGGGCTAATTCCCCTTCACACCAGTAACACCAGGTTGCAGGAGTCTCCACATGCAGCAAAAGTCATTTCCCTTACAGACAGCCCAAAGCCCCAAATGCTCAGCCAGGCCACAGGAGCAGAAGGGTGTTGTCCTGGCTTCAGCCACAGCAGAGTTATTTTCTTCTCAGTAGCTGAGACCCACACAGACTCTTGGCCTGAATCAGAAACTATTTCTGGTGTCTGAGCCTTTCCCTGTGTTCTCAGCCCAGCACTTGTCTCTGAAGCTGTCGTGGTGCACCTGAGTCACTTGAACATCTCAGAGTCACCCACAGAGGTTCTGCTGGTCCAAGTCAACTATTCCTACCACTTTCCTTTCTTGTCTGTCACCTTGCCTGTCTGATCCCCGGGCAAGATGATTCAGCTCACTAAACATCCAAACTGCTCAGCGCTGTGCTTCTGGAGGGCTCCTGCCCTGCCCGTGCTCTGAGCCACAGGGCAGAGGTGTGTGACACCTGCACAGCCAGTGGGCCAGCCCCAAAACAAAAACAGCTTGGCTAGGACTTGGAATATAAAAAACTAGACAAATAATACAGACCCCAAGTACATGGTCCCACCCTTGGGGGATTAAAACTCCTCCCTGTGTGTGTAGGAGACCCCCATTAAAAAATGAATGCCCAATTATGAGGGAATTCCTGTCTCTTCCTCCCTCGCCTATATGCTTTTCTTAGAAAGACTGAGCACCTTCTCTTGCCTTTCCTAAAATTACTTCAGAGAAAAGCCCTTTCTAAATTAAAAACCAGCCTCTGAACTCTTTCATGCAAAGGTCAATAAAGAGCAGAGGGCAAGCCCGGCACCCTCAGCTAAACCTCAGGCAGCTTCCAGCAGTTTGGTTACCCCACCCAGAGAAATCCCCAAGGTTCAGGGATGTTTTTGTTGCCCTGTGCTAGGTGCAGGTGTTTCTCTTCTCATTACACTTCTAGACAGGGCACAGAAAACAGAAAAACAAGCCCTAGAACCCAAAAGGAGTTTGAACTTGACATGTCTGCCCACACCCCTGTTACTGAGCACTGCCAAGTGTGGCTTCCCAGATTATCACAGGAGGCTCATACTGGGAAACCCATCCCAAATTTGCTTTTATTAGGAATCATCATCCTTCTTTCAAAGTGGAAGTCTGCACTTGGTGGGAATGTGCTAAGTCTCACACATATTGTTGTTATTGTGTGGCTTTCCTTTCCTCTCACAGCTGCTAAGCCTTACATTCAGGTAATAAATATTGTGAAATGACTGCAGTCAGCTACAGCACAGTATTAGAAAAGCCTCAGATAAACCTCCAGTGTCAGACATTTGTACTCACTGAAGGCCATTGAGAAAGACAGGCTTGGAAAAAGTGAGCAGGACAGATGAATATGCTGGATTTTATTAGTCTACACATACCAAGAAAGCACCAAAACACTGATTTCATGACACTGCCTAAGAACAGACATGCAGGAATAGCTCTGTGCTGAAGGATTCCCACAGATAGCTAGACAAATACCTTATAAAAACACCAGCAATAAAACACAAGTGAAATGTCTGTGTTGATACACAGAGCACACATCATTAAGTAACAGTGCTATGAGGTTAGTGGTAAAGTGATTCTCTTGTTTAAATCTAGCCTGGAAGATGTCTTTCCAATTTTGAAAAGCCTGAAGGACTCTTGGGGAGACTCAGACACCAGCAGCTCACTAGAAATGTCACCACTAATTCTTTGCTGTGCTCAAGGCTCTGACAATGTTGTTATAGGATCAAAGATAACATTTATCCAGGTCCCTTCCATGGTTAACTCATGGGTTTAGTGGTCAATATTCAGATTTCAAGCAATTTCTGACAAAGTTGAAAGCTTTGGATTTTGGGGCAATATCCATGTTCAGGCTGGGAACAAGTAAAACATGAATTATAACTTTAAAGTCCATTCACATTCTCCCATTCCATGTCAGTGGTGTTGAGGTTGCAGCTACACTGTGGACTTCAGAGAAAAACCAAATGGAGAGTGCTTTCTTCATCTCACCCCAAAAGCTTCAAAGAGCAGAGGTGACTTTGTGCTCCAGTGTTTAACCAGCAAACCTCCCCTGGGTGATTCAGCACCGTGACAGACGGGTGACAGGGCAGCTGGCTCAGCTCTGGGGACACCAGGAGCATCACTTCTGCAGCTGAGCAGCAGCACAGCCACCACATCAGAGGGGCAGAGCTCTCCTGGGCTGCCCACAAAATCACACCGCAAGCCAAGGTGACTGTGCTGCAGGCTCCCACCTCAGCTCCCAGACACACAATTCCACTTTTCTGAAGTTTATGAAGCTAATGGAACCAGTAGTGCCAAAAGAAATTCAACTTCCCAGCTGAATAGTGACAAATACATAAATTCCTGTGATAATTGAAAAAGTGAATCTCAGAACACAGCAAGCATCAGGAGCTTCCATTAATGTGCTGAGCTTCTCTTCATTCCCAGTTTACACAGATTGGAGTGAAGGACTGAGGGACAGCATCCTCCAGAGTACTGGAAATTGTGCTGATGTTCACAAGACCAGAGACCCATCTCATAGTAATTCATATTAAAACAGTGAAATGTTCACAAGGCTGCAGAGACACTGTTATTCAGATTTTCACATCCTCTGTAGGGCTGTTCATCCCACCTGGTGTGTTTGCTAAAGCCCTGGCAGCCCTGCCACGTGCTGCTCCCTGCAGAGCTCCCGAGGTGAAAATTCCTATTTGGATCAACACTGGCTACCAACATTTGGAAAACCACCATGCTGCCCCAAGCCCTACACTGCCCACAGCTCTGATTGAGGGGGTTCCCTGCCCCCAGCTGGAGCAAAGAGCTCTGGCTCCCTGGGGTTCCCAGCTGCCATCACATGGCACAGCAAAGTCCCCCAGCAGCACTTGCTTGCACAGTAGTCTCTGAGCACAGCTAAAATATGAGCTGTGTTTTGCTGAGGATTACTGTGTTGTTACTGCTTCCCCTGATGGCATCAACTCCAAAGCGTGGATATGGCCACGGGGAATGCTTAAAGAATCCAGATGCAGTCCTCAGCCTTAATGCATTTTCCTTACCTTAAAACACTACTACACTTTCTCTACAGTGACAGCCAGGATGCTGATACCTCAGCAGGAAAGAGGAAGAAGCATTTAGTTGGTGTGTGCTTGCAGCTGAACCCCAAAATCACAAGTAGAACACTTGGGCCTGAGTACACCTTTTAATGGGAATTATTTTAATATGCTGCATGGTACAGAGCAGCCTCGTGCCATTACAAAGGCAACTTTTCTTAATAGTCAAGGAATATAACAGCACCATACACATCTTGCCCTGCTGAAGAGCTTTACAGAACACCACGATAAAAAGTTTTCTACAAGATGTGACTCTGGACTAGTTCAGACAATCTTACACCTCTCCTTTAAGACCCAGAATGAGCTTCCACATGGACACAGAGGTGTCATAGGAAAAACAAACAGACTAGGAGGCATTGATACGAAAAGCACTTAAATAATCTAATCTCCGTAGCTAATTTAAGAACTCCTAGGGAAAGAGAAGGTAGAGATAAGGAATCTTAATGAGGCCAGGCCAAAAATCAACACATGAGCAGCAATCAAATGCTCGCTGACTGCTGTCTGTTCATTATACGTGATGAGTTTGACAGTTTCTCAAGAGGAGAGACCATTACAAAAATAGTAAAGACATTCCACTAAAAAACCCACTGAGCCACTATTAAAGACTTAGTCAACAGTAAAAGCCTCGTAAGGCATTGTTAGTCACCGCTAAAGTATTGCTAAGCAACCCTTTATCCTCCTTTGGACTGGATTAATTTCATCACAGCAACAACCAACAGCTTCCATCCTCACTCCCAGCTCCCAGTTTGAAGTGCAATTCTCTTTGAAACTCAAGTGAGAGTTGCCACTCCAGCTCCTGCTGAAGAGTGAGGGGGTTGCACATCAGCAGGGGAGCCTGTCTGCAGCTTCAGGGACTTCAGGAGCCAGGCTGCAGTACATCAGTTAATTCATTTAAGAAATGAGCACTCTCACACTTTAATTCTTTGCTGATTGCAGTAGCAGCTGATATCCTTCTCAGCACTGATTTTAAAAAGGCCAGCCTTCACCAAAGCCAGACCAGCTGCCATCAGAATTCCCACTGAAACTCTATTTAACTGAAGTAAGAACCTGAAACCAGGGAGCTCCCAGGCACAGACCTTGCTAGATTATTGCTCCCAGGTAACAGCTCTCTGCTAGGCATTGCCTCTATCTTCATCTCTATTTTGTGCACCACTTGCATTTGTATTATCTCAGCAGCACCTCCAAGAAGATCCTTCCATGGATATTTGTAATAATTCACTTAGCAAAGCAAATCCAAATGGTTATGAACTCACCTAGTGCAGCCTCTCAGCAGTTTCCAAAGGAAGATGAGAGTGATAAATAAGGGATGTGACCTGCCTCAACATGAGCTGAAACTCAGCACAATGAGGGGTCAGCTAGAGACAGAACCAATGAAGTGAGACTTCAGAAAAGAAAGAACTCAAGAAAAACAAATCAGATGAACCTTGCCTACTGCTGCTACCCCTGTAGTCTCCAGGTGTTGGAAAAACAGCATGCAGTAACCATAAACCATGTACTTTCCCCAGACAACAGCCAGGAAGAGGGAGGAGATCCCAAACACCTGCCATGCTCTCTCTGTCCCCCACTCCACTCTCAGGCTGGCACACACACACCCACAACAGCTCTCCTCAGCCTGCACGGTGCTTTAGCAGAGCTACAGCCACTTCTTCAGCCTGACAGCTGTGGTTTGCCACCAGCCAGACCCACAGCTAAGAGTCACTCATAGAGATGTGTGCTTCAGTTGGGAAGATGAGGACTTTCCCATGAACTAGAATTATTTGTTCACTCCAACATTGTTTGCTAACAGTAAATTTTATAACAGAAAAAAACCCCTCCACTTAGATGTTTAGAAATGTCACTTGCCAGTGAAAGCAGGGTGACAGTCACAGAAATGTATTCAGAATGCCCTTTTCAGAGCAGGAATGAAGTACCAAATAATCCAGAATTCATTATCTACAATTTTTTTTCTCACAATTAGCTCAAAAAAAAAATTATGCCCTTTCCAGGAACTACTTACAGCAACAGCCCAAGAACCACAGCCAGCACCCAAACTGCAGCTCAGCTCAGATACAGGAATAGGCCCTGGGCTGAGCTTAAATAGGGCCCAAGGCCAGGTGGGGCTGAGGTCCCAGGTGAGGCTGCTCAGGACATCATGTTCATTGAGGTCCTGACAAATAAACCTGATGATGATGTTGATTTTAAACACCATGCATGAATCCAAATCAATTTATTCCAGTGTGAGACCAAAGGCAGACAACAGCCACATATCAGGACCTCTCCCAGAATGATTCCCTGATAAAGTCCCATGGCTCTGCTGTGTCCCTGGGCTCTGGTGGAAACTCCCTCCCAGATTACCTGGGGTTATCAGCCACTCTGTTGGTGGAAATGCTCAGCTGTCAACAGACAGTAGCAGTGTGGTCAACCTTAGTGACTTTTTTAACAAGTTCCCAAATTTTCCAGGTAATGTCACCTTAGAAAAAAAACACATCACTCATTTTAAAACCTGAGACTGTTTTGGTTGGTTTGATTTCCTCACATACCAGCTCCCCTGGGGTAGAACTCAGAGGAAAAGAAATGCCTGGCTTTAGGTGGTCAGATTTTAATAAGTGCACAATAAATTTATTTTTCCTAAAATCCAGCATGTATAGACAGTGTAGCCCACCCTTCCTTCCACAGCTTCCCCGTCTGGGGCTGAGCCTTCTTCCTTATCTTCAGCCAGCAGCTCTGACATTCTCCAGATACACTCATGAGGTCAGACAGAGCCTTTTTGGCTAAGTACCCTCCTTATCCACGATGTTTGCACGTCAAGGAGGTTGGGGACATCTTCCCGTATTTGAACCAAAGGGAGAGTTTTATCTCTGCGGGAGCCCCAAAGACACAATACAAGTGTTTGCCTTGTGCTGGTTGCTCCTTAACGAGGTCCTTACGGCTTTCAAGGGAATGGATTGCGGGGCTGTGCCAAAACTGGCAGCTTCCTGCAGAATTTGCAGGAGATAGCTTAAAACAGGTTGAAGGTGAAGAAGACACCCAGGAAACTACGAGTTGCAGTGAAGTGGAATGCTAAAACACAGCACTGGGAAAAACTGTGTGCTGAAGAGATGGTTTTCAAACAACACTGATTGCTAATTAAACTGCTCCTACTCTTTGTCTTTTCTTTTTACAAACTTGCTTCTCTCTGGTAAAGAGACAATAAAGAACAAAGCAAAAAGCCGATGTGCCAAATTGTGATCTCAGTGAAACTGGTGGAAAAGCGCATAAAACATTCCCTTAGGGGACTGGGAATTGTGGGGTTCGGAAAAGAGCCCCGGTCACATAAATGGAGTTTCATTATTTGGTATGTGAGTTCATTATAAGTGGGTTCAATTATATTTCATCAGTGAAGAGAAAATGGCCTTTTCATCCGATGTATCGAGTTGCATTGAATGCTAAGCACATCTGACGCAGCTTTTGGGAAAAAACAAAGCAAGAACAGTAGCCATGTGAAAAAACAAACAAAATGACTAAGGCATCTCGGCGCCTCGGCGAGCTCTGTTTCTCACGGAGCCATCGGATAAAGAAGTGAATGAAGTACAGTAGCTTAACATGCACCACATGAGTGTGTGCGGTGCCACATTTGCTGATTTACTAACTCGTTTTGTTTGAGGGGCACTTGAAAGGCTTTGACATTTACAGCTCTGTAGGCAAATGTGAAAGCAAAGAATAGATGCTGTATCTCCGAGCTCCCAGCTGCTGGTAAATGCCTGCTCGAAGTGCCAGCAATCCACATGAAATCAGGAGCACTCTGCGCCCCCGAGCTCCCCAGGTTTGTCTGCGAACACTCTTAGAGCAAATACGTCAACAGTCAGTGGGGTTAAAAATGTAAATGGGCCTCTTAGTGAGATGTGAAGTCTCTCAATGGAAAGTTGTGATGCTTTTCCTGAATTTTCTGTTTGAGCATTGGGCAGCTGGATGCACAGAACACCCAGTGCCTGCGGTCAGCAGCCATGGATCAGTCACTGAGCGTGCACCGGCCATCCTGAGATACTTCAGTCACAGGGATTTAGGGAGCTTTCCTGGGCTTTAATTGCAAGAACGGTTTTGTTTCTATGTGAGTCAGTCCCTATACAAATGTTTGTTCTGCCCTGCGTCTCCTGCTTCACACGGGCCTGGCTGTTTTCAGGGAGGTGACACACACAGAGCACCAGGGGCAGGGCAAGCAGAGCCTTGGGAAGTTCCAAACACTGCTCTCAGCCTTGCTGCTTCTCACGGATGTCGCTTTGCAATTTTATTTGTCAAGCCTGAAAGCTTTTTGCCTTTCTGAATCATTCAGTGGGACCCCTTTGATAGCGTGGGTGTTTTGAAGCTCTTCAGTTCAGCCTTGGCAGCCTTGGCTGGGGTTCATGGGTACAGCGTCATTTTCCTACTCTGCCGTGCGATGCAGCCCCTGTTTCCCTGCCACTTGCTGACAGGCAGCACTGTGACAGTCTGAAGTTGTCTGTACATCCAGTTATCCTCTGCCAGTTCCTTCTGCCCCTTTGGCAGCATCCTGCCTATTCCATTAGGGTTTTTCACCCGTGTGGGGAGCGGAGTAAAGGCTGAGGGAAGTGAGGGAAGCAAGTGAAGGAGCAGGGTGGAGCAGGAGGGGAAATGAGGTGGGGAAGAGGAAAAAGCAGAGATAACAATGGAATAGGAAAGCAGTGGACAGATCCAAGGGGAGAAGGCAATGATTAGGACCCGCAGAGAGTGACAAAGACATGATGACATCTGTTTTCACGAGAGGGATTGGGGTGGGGCTCATTCTGGTGATGTGTAGACTGTGTGTGAAATACTCTTTGAGATTTCTCCTGGCGTCCTGTTCAGCTGGAAACCTGATGGGAAGTGCTTTCCTGCCTTTCCTTTCCATGGAGATTTGAACAGAGGAAGAGTAGAAAGCTGCTTGGATGTAACCCATAATTGGAAAGCTCCACTGGCCCTGCAGTTTGGGCAAAGTCTGTCTTAAATCCCCTCATACGGACAAGGAATGGAAGGCAGCTCTGTCTTCTGCCAAGCTAATTTGGAGACTTAATCTGAAAGCTGTTTTAAAAGTGCTTTCAGAGGTCACTAATAGTATCCATTCTTCCAGTTACACTTTGTCCTCTCCATCATCTCAGAGGCTCATGTGGAAGACAAACCCCTAATGAAAGTATAGGTCAATTTGCACTTCTGTTCCTCCAAGAAAATCTCAGCTAAAACCACTCAGCTACAAAACTCATTCAGCCTCCTACGGACAAGGCATTATTAAGATTCATTACTTTCTACATTCAGAGTCACAATCACTACAAAATCGATGTCAGAGGGATGCCACAGGGCATATAGGCATGTGTCCATTGTCCTCGGATCCTTTCTCCTGATTTTTCTTTTTCAGCGTCACAATTTGGTCCTTGGCCCCTGCCCTTCCTGTGTGCAGTGGTCCTGCAGAAGAAAATTCACCTTAACTGTTAACTTTTGGGGAGGAGGCATCAAGGAGAAATTAATTCCCTTCCTCAACACTGCTAAAACAATCCCCCATTTCTCACCCTGTTGCAGATGAAGACGGTATAAATCCATGGCTCTTGTAGTGTCAGGTGCAGCATGGTCAGTTGTGACAAGGAAAAGCATTACAGATTTCATTTCTATTTCTATTTAGATATTATTTTTAAAAAATAAAGGTATTTTCCCCAGAACTATTTGCTGAATTACAACTTAGCTTGGATGACTATTAAAATACTCACTTCATTTCTCTCCTTAGATGTTCACATTTATCACATCTCACTCCCAAAGTATTTTTAATTAAGGAACAATGCTGTCACCGTGTCCTTTTGCAGATTGACACGACACAGTGGAGGGAAGGCTGCTTTTCCCTTGCAGATAAATGGCTAATGCTGAGGATGCCTTTTGAAGCACACTGCTGACCACTGCCACCCACCATGCACAGATCAGTTCTGATTCCCTCCATGCACAGATCAATCCTCAGGCTTTATGTTTCCTGGAAATCTGTGTGACATCTTTAGATTGCAGAGAAGGTCACCACTGCATTTCTTGCCTCAGATGATGAGTTTCCAGGCTCATTCCATGTTGACTTCTATTAAAAGGGAATATAAACTAGAATTGTAACTGGCCTGATCGGAAAAAAAAATAAATTAAGTAAAACAAATCATTCTTTTCTTCTGCTCCTATGCTGGCAATAAACATCACTGTAGCTGTGAAATGCAAATGAGTCAGGGCTTTCAGTCCCTGACAGCAGACATCACATCACCAGAGAGATGGCCTTGAGATCCCTGCCAGTCGCAGGCACAAGGCATCCCTATGGCAACTGGAGCACAGTAACACTGGGAAAAGGCTTCTTTAATATGCTCCAGCAGCTGAAAATCAGAGAGAAGTCAGCACCACAGGAGCAGCCTGCCTTCCGCAGATCACATCAAGGGCTCTGTCCCCCACAGGCAAGAACGGCTGCTGCTTCCAGGTGATGATTCAGCTGAGCTGTGGGGACACACCTCTGGATGTCCCGTGGTCTTGGACCTTGATTATTCTGCCCCAGAACCTGATTACACAACTCAGTGACCTTAATCTGGCCCAGACATACAAATTTCCTTCTCATGGAAAGGAAAATACAGAGAAAAGGCTGGAATTTGGGCACTGAGCTGACAACACACCCAGGCTGAGGAGCTGTCTGAATGCTGTGAAACACTTATTCCTCCTTCCAGGCATAAAACTGTTTCCAACGTGTCCTTTTACGGCCTGCTTTCCACCCCACTGCTACAGGCCTTTGCAGAACAATGGTAAAAAGCTGAAATGTTTCAGAATCTCAGAATTCATTCCTGAGCTGGAAAAGAGCTCAGGGGTCAAGCAGAGTAGCCAAAATCTGTCCTGGATTTCATGTTGATAGAGAACTGGAAGAGTGGATGCACCGTGGGATGCCACCACTCTCCAGAGAACAAAGGTTTTACTTTTTTCCTCATGATCCCAAGATCTTACAGCCAGTAATTGCCCTATGATTGCTTTTCCCGTGCCTCCACTTGAATATTGAACTGCAGGTACCTATAAGGAGCCACTGGTTTTTTCAACATCCTCCCCTAATTTTCCTATTGTTCACTACCAATAATTGTAGGAAACGTGAACTTCATGAAAAGCAGGAGTGAGATAGCAAAGCTGATGTGTAAGAAGGGAAAATGATGGACAAGGATTAATTAAATTCCCATCAGAAAACTTGTATTTGCTCTGGATATTCTAAATGGGGGTTTCAACAAGGCTTAAATTTGCCATTGTGTTTCAGTGTTAATAGTTATATAAATTACAATTATATTAATAAAAACAATTATAATACATGGAACAACAAAATGAATATAGATTTAATTAATATCCTTTATTATAATATATTACAATATAGTAAACATTAGCAGGGAATTAGCTGTATAGAAGACAAGTTTAATTAGGAGAAAAAGCTGCTAAAGAAGAAAAAGAAGGAAGAAAACAGAGGGGGTAAAAAGGAAGGACAAAAGAAGAAAGGAAGAAAAAAAAAAGAAGAAAAAAAAGAAGAAAAAAAAAGAAAAGAAGAAAAAAGGAAGAAAAAAGGGAAGAAAAA
>VXBU01001756.1:1918067-1935713 GCA_013400315.1 Bombycilla garrulus
AGAAAAAAAAAAGAAGAAAAAATCCCAGCCAGTGAAGTATTTGTAGCAGTTTAAGATAAAGCAGTGAGATGTGATCACCAGGGTAGTTCTGGAGCCTCCCCCCTGCTCCAAGCTCAGCTCCACTCTCTGCAAGCAGCAGGAAATCCCAGAGAAATTGTGACTGGCCAATGACAAGAGTGGTGGAGAGGAAAGGAGTTAGGTAAGGAGTCCAGACACATTCCAAAAGGAAGTGGAGAACCAGTGTAAGGAATCTGCAGTGAATCACCAGCTGGAGCCACCTTGAAAAAAGAGTTTATTATCTGATAGCTGCAAGAGCTGGGGAGGGAATGGATCACCAGAGGACATCTGCACAGTGTTTTCATCAGCCTCATTGTGCCAACATTAACATCAGCCAACAGGAACTGAGCTCAGAGCATTAAATAAACTTGCCAGTATTAACCTGTTAAAACTCTGAGTGCTGGTGGAGCCAAGTCCTCCCTCAGCCCACCTGGAGCAGCGTATGGCACCAGTGACCAGGTTAATCCTCCTCATCCATGCTTTGTGGCAACTGCTAATGGGACTCAGAGTTTTCCGCTGTTTCTCGTTCACCCTTGTCAGCAATGGTTTTCTGTCCTTGCTCCTCATGGAAAGCTCTCCTGAAGTTATTCCAGGCACTGCTGTGCCTTCATTTCCTCGCAGACTGGAGATCACAGTGGCGATGTTGGTGCAGTGTCCGAGGCTGAGTGTCCCCAGAAGTGACAGTGGCTGTCCAGCCTGTGGGCTCTGGGTCAGCTCACCGACACAGGGTTCCAGGAGATGAAACTCCAGAGACTTTTCCCTCCAGAGGCTCTCATTTCTCCTGGGAGAGACGTGCACCTCTGTGGCTTTTTCACATGCATCTAAAGGTGCAGCCTTTGCCATGGTCTATCTACCCTCCTCTTGTTTCAGTGAGCAGAGTAGATGTGCTCACAGAGAACAGAGAATGGAATTAGCCTTTCCTGGGAGTGTGGTTTTTCCTTTTTATCTCTAATTGTTTGTCTGTAATAAAGATAAAAGAAGTCTTTCTTCCAATGGCAGATGACAGAGCTCTGCAGTCAAGGGAAGAGGAAAATGGAGCTTCTCTGGAGTAATTATTCTCCCATGCCATGTATACCTGTTAAAATTCAGTTCCGTGAGCCACACACCATTCACAGGGGAGCTTTGCTCTGAGGACCAGGTGAACCAAATTTGCTGTCTGAGACCAACTTCGTTGTCAGGGACATCAAGAAGAGAAGGAAGATGACAAGAAGAAGTAAATATTTAATCTGACTTCACTGTCCTTCCCACAGAAACAGCCTTCTCCTCTGTGGCCAGGACTGGCACAGGCAACTTCCTCCCTCAGTCTTGGTTTTCTTGGCAAAAGCTGTTTATTTGATTGCGTAATTTTTCTCCCAATAGGCCCAATGCCTGACTCGTTTCAAAAGTATCTGGCAATCTCTCCCTCATCACCCTTCTGGTTGCCTCTGTGTTCTGTGGCTGCTCTTGGGGTGCTGCATTGCTGCTGGGTGACATTTGCAGACACGTTACTGTCAGGAACAGGGAGCCACAATGGTTTCCTGAGGTGAAACTCCCTGCTAATCTGTAGGGCTGTGGCTGTGTTCGTGGATGCGCTGTCTCTTGTTTTAATTTGTCTTTCATGTGATGTCCGAGCTGTCCCAAATTACATCACCATCACCCTGATATAAATTCCAGTTATTCCCACTCCAGACAGCCCTGCTGCTCATATCTAAAGGCTGGGACTGTGGAGTTTCAAACAGTCTTGCTCCAGATTTGAGTACTTGATTCAAGCCCATGGTCTCTTGAAATCAAGGGTTATCTCTAAAGATAATTTTGCCAAACAGTAAGAACACAGAAGCAGCAGCATCTGCAGATGACAAATTTCACAGTTTATTTAATCTCTTTAAATGAGGCTTCAAGATACAATTTTAATTTTCCTTGCAAAAATGTTCCTGTAAAGGATATCTTTTATTCCTAACTTGACCAGGGCTTTGGTGAAACAAGGGTGGTGCTGTGGGAGACTGAGATCACGTAACAACAGGCAAAAGCAGAGATTTTTGACATTGTGTGGTGTTCAGCAAAATGCAGAGAAAGTCGAGTGATGGATGCACCATGTGAACAGGGCTGCTGAGCTGAAGAGCAGTCCTGGAGACTGCCTTCCAGAGCAGCTAACCTATAAAGAGACTTTAAATTGGATGAAAGACTCAATTCCCAGCAGAAAAATAAGAGGACCCTTTCAGGGCTTGATTCACTGGATCTATCTATATTTAAATCATAAATCAAGATAATAGTATTTCATATTTATGTATACCATATATTATATGTGTAATTTATACAAATTCTAATATGGGGAAAATTGGTAAAAACAATGAAATTTTTTTTTTTTGCAATTTGTCAAACTAATAAAATCCAGTATCCAATGCTCTGCCACTTTGCCCCAGATCTCTTCCCATCTGACCCCTTTAGTCCCTACAAAACCCTACATGAATCCCCATGAAAATCCTTTTCTCAGCCATAAACCTGAGGAGCCCTGAGGCTCATTCCAAGACCCAGATTAAATCACACACCTATCAGAAGTCACCTCCTTGATGAATTATCTAGCTGAGAGATTCATGCAATTAAGACAAGTTCTGTTAGTAAAGCCAGAAAAGGGTCAGTTTTGAAAAGCCAGAATGGAGATGCCCTGGGTTTATGTTGTTTGACCACAGTGTGGCTGCAGTATTTTGAATGTCTATGAAACTGCTGAGTCTTAAAGAAAACACTGGGCTGGTGTGCTGGAAGTGTTGGAGAAAAAATGGAAAAGAAGTGGTACCACTTTTTTTTTAACCATGAGTGTCTAAAACTATTGCCAGAAAAGTTCAGTTGACTGAACTGAAGAATATTGAACTATTGGTGAACAGAAAGAGAAAGATTGGATATGACGTAAGGTACAACATGGTGTGTATGGGAATTATCTTCATAGTCTTATTTTTTTATGTGCAGAGAGTTTGGCCCAGAATTAGGAAAGTAAGTTGAGATGTTCTAGAATTAAGAAAGTAAATAGAGATGTTCTAGAATTAAGAAAGTAAGTTGAGGTGTTCTAGATGATATTTAAGGTCCCTTCCAACCCAAGCTGTCCCATGACACTATGCTTGAGTCTGCCAGGTGAGCTGGTAGTAATGTGATGAGGGATGAAAACTGCCTTGGTTAAAAATATAAACTGCATTTCTTCCAGGAGCTGAGGCAGGCTGGGGGGAAAGCTGCAGTGATCGAGTGCAATCTTAACAAGAAACTGTTGAATCAGAGCTGATCCACGGCCATGCTCATTTATAACTACTTTCATAGCTTTTATTTTCTGTAGAGGTACAATGATTTTCTATGAGAAGAGCGCATCAGTCTGGAACCAAGAGCCCAGAGAACAGCAAACACTGAGGTGACAGCACTGACTGTTCCAAATACAAACTGCATTTTTTCTTTGATTGCAGGTCAAATTGCAAGTAGTAGTTCAGGTCATTTCTCTTTAGGTCTGGATGAGTCTTCCATCTCTCTAGCCAGCTGTCGGCTTTGCCATTTCCATGAAGAGTTGCTAAGACAGCAAAGTCTGCTGCAGCACATTTTAGGCTTGCTGTCACTGCTGCCTCTGCAGTGTGTCACTTGCAGTCCATCGCTCCCATTTTTCCCTTCCCTGTTCTGACTTTTCCTAACGGAGATGAAGTGCTGGATTGGATCAGCCAAATCCATTTTCTTACAGACACCAGTGTCATGACTGTCATTCATTTCTGCTGAGTTCTGTAGAAACCCAGGCGTTTCTTTAAATGCTCAGCCCTCAGACCTTTCTATGCACTTTGTTTACCCCAGCTAATAACACAACAAAAGTCTCAACACCCTCATCTGCCAATATGGCAATGGCACTTTTAAATAAGAGGAAAGTTCACTGCTGCATCAGTAGGAAAGAAAACAAGAAAAATACTTAATTCAATATTTGTGGGGGATTTTGACATGAATTTAGGCCAATGAACTCTCCTTTTTTTTGCAAGCAGAACTTGCAACACTTACCCTCTATGATTCTTCTAAATGGAAATATCATACAGGTAATTTTCAAAACAAAGATGTTACCGAAAAAGCACGAAGCAAGTATAGATTTTTGTTAATGCTCTTAATTAGAGTCATAAAATTTCAGAGTAGAAAATTTCCATTTGAATGACATGTTATTAAGTACAGGACTGTATGTTCCCATGGCTCAGCAACCTTAGTAAATATATCATTAGTGGTCCACAGAGAGAGAATGGATAGTTTGGTGCTGTTCTTATTTTCAGCAGCTTAATTCTCCAGTGATACAACTGCCATTATTTTTCCATAAATGTTGCTGTTGTCCCTGCCAGACAAATGTTGTGTGATCAGAGATGCAAGGGGAAGGGATTCACATGATTGTCCATGATTTCTGTTAAGAGACATTTTTCCACAGTCTGTTAAAATCCAGGCCACATCGTGGAAGGCTGAAAACAATTCATACAACACGTGTAAACCTTTAGCATCCACAGTGTCCTGTAGCAAGGAGTTTCATATATGATGTGAAGAACTTCTTATTTGGTTTAAATCAAATCTGCTCCCTCTGTGTGACACCCATTGCTTCCTAAAATGATATAATGTGAACAACTGGCTTTTATTTTCCTCCTGTGTGTCACTTTACACTGTAAACCTCTACTGTACTCCTCAGTCATCTCTCGTGGGGCCAAAGAGTCACAGCTTACTTAATTATTATTATTAATTATTATAATATTTACATCAGAAATGGATGCAGGCACGAGCATATGTGCACACACTCTTCTGCTGATTAGTACTGTAATTAATTGGGAGTTGAAGGATGCCTGAGAACTTGTCCCTCCGTGGCTGTGGTATTTGGTATCCAGAAGCATGTGTTCACTGGTGTGGGTTTGAACTCCTGCAAGCTCTCTTATGCAAAGCAGACTGAGAAAAGTGCAGCAGCATCATTTATTTACGTCTGAGAGCAGCATTTGGGGAAGCACCAGCTTCTCCCCCATCAGCAGGGGCTGCTCTCTTGTGGGATGTGTGTTCCCTCCCGCTGTTACTATGTAAGTGAAAATTTGGAGGAGGAATAATGCTAAGTTTTTAAACATTAATAATGAATGCGTAAAATATAGAGTCATTCTTTTTGTTAGTAATTGGATTCTGGGTTCTATAAAGTCTTCTCTAAGTGAGGAACACACTGGGTATGAAATCAAATCTAAAAAGGGCATAGACTGTGTCTGACAAATCAAGCTCAAGTACAGCTGTTCCATTGTGTTTCCATATATATATATAATTATATATATATATATATATATCAGGTTTTGGCAAATGCAATACAGACCAGACTTTGAAGTTGGATACTGAATTGGTTGGAAAAAATACTGTGTTTGGAACTGCAGTATGCTCAGTTCTAAAGGATTAATGAAGACAGTGCAGGATTAATGAATCTGTGCTGCCCCAACTGCTCCATGTGCACACACACCTTGGGAAGGAGGTGCTGGGCGGTGGGGCAGCATCAGCACCGTGGTCCTGGTGGGGACAAGCACCACTGCTCTTTTCCTGCTGGCACAGGACAAGGAAAAGCAGTGCAGAGCTCTGTCAGCCTGTGCAGCCTGTGTGCCATAGTAAATATCCACTAATATTCCCATTCCAATGGAAAAATAAAGCCTCCCTGACTTAGGAAAGAACTTGTTGGCAGCTGTAAATTTGGTTTCATGACTGAGCTGTGTCACAGCAGCTCAACAGAGCTTGCAGCCTGAGGCTGATCAAAGACCCCTTTTTCCCAGTTACCTTATAACAGTGTGAGTTAAAATAACTGCTTCTATTCCTGTCAGGGATGACCCAAGGCTCCCAAAACGAGTGGGACCTCTTGCTCTGCTCCACTCTCGACTGTGTCTGCTGTTGCCAAGCTCAGACTATTAGTCTGTCTTCTCTAATGAGACACTTCAGAGGAAGGAGAAGAACACAAAGCAGCTGCTGGCATGAAATGACTTTGCAATAGCTGCTTCCTGACCCTGGTGAGCATAGCTGGGTTTGAGGTATCCGGCAGAAAATCTTGTGGATCTGGAAGAACTACTGCTTCTGACCTTCATCCATCTTTTAGCAAAAGTAAAATTATGTTATGTAGTTATGCCCCACTACAGCTGCTGGCGGTACCTGGAGGTCAGAGCCACGGTACAATGCTGGAGGTGAACCCATGTTTCATGGTATTTAATAGTCGCTAATAATGAGGAAAAAACAATACTATAAACAAACCTGCATCCATGGCAACACAGCCATTCACTCTTGAACTTTTCAAAACAGAAATAATTAATTTAACCTTTGTGTTTTTGTTTTTTGCTTTTTGGGTGGTTTTATTTTTTTTTTTCTTTTTTTATGTTATAAAAGCTTACCCAGGCAGATGTGGGTGTGTTCTGGCAATTAGTAACCAGCTGAGTCAGAGTTCTTCAAGGGAGCTTGTAAAGGATCTACCTCTTTTACATTTAAGTCCTTGTATCCACAGTGCAATTGAATTGCTCAGCACAGCAGCTTTGGCTTTAGGGGGCTTTATAAAACTGATCCATGCAATTGTTTCTAAGGAAATGCTTTTCCTATTGCCTTTGACAGTTTAAAACGAGGCAGTGGAGTGTTCATTTGCTGGAGTACCTGAATGTGGAAGTCATTCCAGTCTGATCTGGTGACGCTTTTCCCCAGGGAGGGCGTTTCCTCTCTGCTGATATGGTCCCTACGACTAGACCTGCTCACTGCATTTGTCCTGTTTCTGAGTAAAAAACGAGCACCAAGA
The DNA here is from genome assembly GCA_013400315.1 of Bombycilla garrulus. Taxonomy (NCBI): domain Eukaryota; kingdom Metazoa; phylum Chordata; class Aves; order Passeriformes; family Bombycillidae; genus Bombycilla; species Bombycilla garrulus. The sequence goes on from VXBU01001756.1 coordinate 1,924,876, forward strand.
TCAACCAGTTCATGCTGGGAATGGGAAGTGAATATGTACTGATGGGTCATAGCCTAATTCCCAAAACTGCATCCTTCTTTCCAAGTTCTCAGGTGGGCTCCTTGGCTGCAAACCACAGAAACATGAAAGGGAAGGTTTTGTTGCACATTCTCCACTTCTGTGGCATTTTATCAGGAAAATAAGGGTACAATCTCTTCAAATGAGGGTTTTATTCCAAGAGACCTCAATTTGGGGTTCATGATGTGGATTCATATTTCCAAATGCACTAATACCACAATAACTCATAGTGCTAGCAAAGCTAATGGCAATACTGCAGGTGTCTGGGACAAGTTTGAGGAATCCACTTTATTGTTTTGGGGGTAAAAGATCCGCATCCCCGGGTAACTGGGGGTTATGGAAATACACAGATTAAATCTGGGCTCAAGATTTGAATCTTGCTCTGCACTTCACTGACCTGAATAAGGTAAAAGACAGTGTGATCAATTTCATCACTTGGCTCAAAGAGCTTGCACAGTTCCTTAGAGCCTTTATCATCCAGGCCTCCTTATCTTGCTCCATCTGCTCCATTCCAGTGATATTTTTAGCATGCACTCATGGTACAGTTTTTCCAGTCTGGCTGCCTGACCCTTTGGTTTCCTAACAATGCAACTGCAATGGAAGTGGTGCATGAGCAAAGCCTGCCACTGAAGTGGGATTTTTTCCAGCTCCCAGAATAACTCCCAAATTTGACCAATCCTCTCACCTTGGAGCTGTTTTTAACGAGTCAAGCTGGGAGGGTTTTTTTCAGTAAGGTTCTGCTAACCTAGAAATGGCTTCAGCTCTGCTTTGAAGTTAACACTTCATTAAGATTAATTGGGGAAGTTCGCACCTCTGCTGGGAGTTTGTCTCGCAGACTGTGAGACAGGAGCGGGCTGATTTACACGCCGATGCCTGGCTTTGGAGCTGTAAAAGGGAGGGCAGTCGCTGGCTCCACGAACAGTGCAAGAACTGAAAAATGACCCTGCTGCCACAGCTGGGCTCCTCCTGCTCCTGAACTTACCGCAGGGAATGGATGCTGATCACAGCTGCCTTGAACTTGCGGGACAGTTTCAGGTGCCAACCTCGGGACACAAGTGGCAGGGGATATATGATTAAACCTTACCCTCCTGGTGGTGGATAAACAAAGAGGTAAATTTTTCCATTTGTCTGCTGCTGCCTGGTATGAGCTGGGGATTATTCACCACAAGGAGAAGGGAAATGGGGCTGGCTCCTGCTGACACATGGGCCGAGTCCAGTGCTCTGTGTCCATGGAGGGGTCTCCAGGAGGACGTGGGGGTAGGAGAGCTCTGGGAATCTGTCTCTACCCTTTGTGGCAGGCCACATGATGGGAAGAAAGAGCCCTACAACGTGTCAGATCCGTCAGAGCCGGGAGAGCTGATGTCCTTTTAGCTTCTGTGGTTTGGCTGGGATAGGTTTAAAGATGGCCTCAATGATCTAAGAATCATTTAGGCTGGAAAAGACCTTTATGAGTCTGTGGCAGTGCAGGCAGGTGAGCTGCCAGCTCTGCTAGGAAGGCAGTAGCCTCAGCTGCAAGGTGGCACCTGTTCTTTTGTTTCCTTCTTTCTCCTTGTGAGGATTCTCTTGGATAATAACCACAACGTAAATCATCAATCGTTGTTCCAGGTCACATGGTCAATTCTTGATGATATCTAGGAGACAATTAAAGCTGGGCTGATTCCAAGTAAACTAGCCTCAAACAAATGGATGTTTCATCTACATGTTATCTCATATGCAGGGAGTTCACAGAACCGGAGAATATGCTGCTTTGGAAGGGACCCACAAGGATCATCAAATCCAACTGCTGGCCCTGCACATCACCATCCCCGAGAGTCACACCATGTGCCCATGAGCATTGTCCAAACACTTCTTGAACAGACAGCTGTGACCAGTGATGTCTTAAAATCACCAGTGTTTCCCTCAGATTCCTCTGGTAGAACCGCACAGTGTTAATGATGTTGGGGAAAGCTGTGTGATGAAACCTTCTTCCCTTACCAAAGTACGGACATACAGTGTCCATATGGACAGCACTATGGCAGTGTTACTTATGGCATAGTAAACAAGTCAGATCTTGCAGTCTGCCAGGGTCCGTATTCAGAGCAGTTTGAGCCCTTAATCAGTTTTCATTCTGAAGATCAGATGAGCTGCAGTGTCCTGTACAACGCAGCTGAAGTGGTTGGAGTGAGCTCTCCCACTCAGCAGCGTTTACCTTCCGCAGCTCCGGCTCCCCAGATCCGTTCAGCGTTTTGAGGGGCTGTGATGAGCTGTGATATGACAAAATAAACAATGGTGTGTAGTGTTTGCACAATGGCTCTCATACCTACTGCTTTGTGCAAGATAATCCTGCAGCCTGAAGCCTGGAGAAACCTCCCTTGTAGCTCAGGCAGCTTCTTTGACACAGCTTTTATCTCACCCTTTACTGCGTTTATTGGTGGCAGAAAACAAGAGTAAATGTATAGATAAACTTCAGGGTCTTATTATCTTGGCTAGAAGGGTAATCCTGGCTCCATTCACGTAAACAGCTACATTCCTTCTGATTTCATTTGTACCAGGGTTTCATCTCTTTGAGTACTTTTTTCGCCCTCTATTTGCTGTCCTTGAAGCAATCACAGACTGCTGTCTGCCGCCTGCATTCCACCGGGCACAGGGACTGCAGCTGAAGGCTCAGCACAAGGGGAAAAAACCCTCCTTGGAAACTTTCAGATCTTTAGACATTTCTGGGACAGGGAGCGAGGTGGGAATTCATGGACCAGGGGCTGAAAACCCATCAGGTACTGGAGGGAACAGCTGAGGGAAAGGGGCAAGGCTGGCTGCAAACTCTGATGCAGCTGCTGAAATAGGCACCATTCCCTGCACTGCCAGCCGAGCACAAAGGCTAAAATCTAATATTAGGGAGACAGTGATGAGCATTACATCTCGAGGTTTTAGTGTTTTAATGTTGTTTCTATGGTACCAGTACCTGGAACCTTCAGAAAAAGAAAATAAAATTTAATGATAACAACCAGAAAGCCATTGCCCTACTTCTATATATAGAAGCCCTCTGTTGTAATATCATGATGTCAAATCTGATAAGGGTGTTTCCAGTTCCATGAAAGGATTTTTACTGTCTATGGTTCATACAGGTGGAAAAACAACATGTACATTCTTTTTTTTTTTTTTCTGAAATAAATATTCTACTTTACTGGACAAATAAAGATAAGGGTTCAGATACTGGCTGTCCTAGAACTTCAGATCTCCTGTTTTTTATAGGTCAGATATGGAGCTAACATTTACAGCACCAATCACCCCACCAGCACTGATCCTGGCAACCAACCATGATCCAGTCCAATGGGATCTGGGCTAATACAAGTCACTCTAAGTTGGCCAGAGGAGTCCAGAAGTCCACATAGTTTTACCTACATCTCCATCACTTGCAAATTGAAATGCAGTTTATTTTAGAAACAAGTTAGCCCAATGCTGATGCAGGACATGTGTTAAGATAAGCAAAAAGTAATATTCTATGTGAAATATCATTGGAAATGGAGGTTCAGCTGCCCAAGTTTGAGTTCATGAGAGACATCTGGATCTCAAATAACTTCAGTCATGACTGCTTGAAGGTGAACCTGTGGGATTCACTAGCACAGACTGGGCTAATCCAATGGAAAGTACTTTCCTGACATGGAGGAGTAGACTTTGTGATTGAGGAAGAAGTGTCCTGTGCTACACATTCTGTCAGAAAGACAGCTCCTGCCCAAACACCATACCCCTGGTAGCATAATAGGAGAACATTTTGGATTTAGACTGTGGTGAAAAGAGTCTCTAGGGTTACTTACAGGTGCTCCTCTCAAGCCAGCAACAGATGCATTTCTCCTTAACTTACTTGAAAAGTCTCTTTCTCTGCCTTCTGACCAGTGGGCAGCAAGATTTTTTCAGTCAAAAAAATTCTTTCCATTTATGAGGCTGCAGCAGAACTCAGAAATACTGCAGACAAGATGTTTAACTGCTCTTGAAGATCAGACAGGAGGGAAAAGTATTCCCTAACTGACATGATAGGTTGTCCCAACAGAGTCTTTATTCTAAAATAGTTTCATATTTCCAAATGTAAAAATCTAAAACAGTGGTGAAGGAGGCTAGGGTTTCTTTTTTGGCTCAGCCAGCTAACCTGGAAAGGTATATCAGTGCAGTCAGTCAGGAAAGTAGCGAAATTCCTGGTTGTAGCTCTTGGAAATCATTGCAGAAGCAAAGCCAGGTTATTTTAATAGAGGTTGTGTTATCATCAGAAACAGTCTGGAAAGAGCACGTTAAGATGTGGGTTTGATTTATTCTAAGACCTAGGGTTCAAGTTCAAATCCAAACCAGGATTAAAAAAGACTAGAGTATTCAGCAGGAGATTTTGGCTTCAAATGACAGAAACAGTGAGGGATCTTGCTGGCTTTGGTGATAGGTCAGGTTTTTAAATTACCTGATTTTTGCACACCTCCTCTTACAGACAGCTGAAACCGTATTGTGTTACATATATGCAGCATGAATTTCCATTGGTAACATGTCTTTATCTTGAGAAATCACTTCTTTTTTCTCCTGTAACTGAGACAAAGAAGCTCCTTTTCTCTATCCCTGTCATCTTCCAGCTCCTGTTGAACAATCTGGGCCTAATTTGAATTCCAGTGATGAGGAATAACCTGATATTTTGCTTACCTTTGTGAATGAAAGGTTAATTCTGTACATCCAAGATTTATACTGCATGCTAGTTTAAGGGCATTTTACCACACAGCTGGTGAGGGATTTTCACAAATACAAGAGAGGACTGTATGTTATTTAACTTTTCCTTTCAACTCCTTTTTTTTTTCGTTAAGTTCCCAGCTGACTGCACACTCTTGAATGCAGCAATCTGTTTAATCTAGTTTTAGCCTTCCTTTTCCTGTTTTGCTGTTTACTTTTCTTCCCATGCCAGTAACGACTGAGGCAATACTGTGGGTCCATTATTTGTTTCAGGCATCTTGGAATATCTGTGTTGGCTTTGCTCTGTGTGTGCATGCATGAGAGAAAGGGAATAAACATACATGTGGCCAATTAGTTACTACACTTAAATTAATGAAGAGCAATCTATGAAACTCCTTTTCCTGAGAATTTGGAAATGCTGGGAACGTTTGCCATGTAGCTTTTGAAAACTTCAAAAGCAGCTATAAGGTCACAGTCTAATACTCCCTTCTGTATACTCATGTCTTTTCTAAAAATATTTCCCAACTTAATCTTCAGAGTGTGGAACAGGAGGGCAGAGGGGGAATGGCAGTGTTTACGACCAAAGTGCAAAGATGAGGAAGAAAATTAAACCCGCAAAAAAGCGAATCTTTTGATCTCTCCTTCATTTTCCTCATTACCAACTTAACAGTACCAGCAGTTATGTTTTAACTAAACACTGAGTTTATGGACCCATGTCTCTGTCTACAGATAAGGGAAGGTCAAGAGGAACTAAGCTAACACTGTCTTTGCTTTTGCACATTTTCCTTGAATTGGGACACCCAAACAAGCCAGTGGGAGTCTAAACACCACCAATGATTTGCGTGTGTTGCTTCTTGTAGTAGGTAAAATACAATCAAAGAGGTCTGCACTGGATAGACACAATCCTGAGAAGAAAGAGTCTCAGTAATATCACAGGTGAAGAGGCCTCTAGGGTCCATGAAACTTGAAAGAAAATACCACAGTAAACCGAACAGCAAAATTAACCCAGCTAGAAGAGTTTGGAAGGAAGTGTTAAAAACCCAGGCTTTATGTCCTCCCTTTTTTTCTTTTCTTTGGTTCTTGAATTGTGAAAAACCCTCAGGGGTGAGAAAAGCTGCAAATGAGAGGAGGAGGGAGTTGTACGGAAGATGTCTCTGTTCTGTAGGAAATCTCCTCGGTCAAACCACCCTCTGGAGCAGTGAGAAAAACTCCTGTTTCCAGCAATGTTTCTGCCTCTCATTCCACAAAGTAAAACCAAAGCAGAGACTCAGTTTCACCCCATCTCTTTACCTTCAAAACTAACCTTACTGACTCCTGCCCACCGAAGGAGTTCCTTGTCAGGTTGATAAACACATCCATTGTTTCTCACTCTACAAAGTGATCCCATCCTCTCCATCATTGCCGCTGTCCTGGCTTCAGTCCTGGTTTGTCTGTTCCAAGCACGAGCACAGAGGGTGAACTGAGCTTGCACAGTGTGTCTGGCAGCCCCAAGGGATACCTTCAATGGTCCCTCCAAAACACTGACCTGTCACAATTCATCCTCCAGCTGGGATGACTGATCCTCAGAAAACCCATGTGCACCAGAAAGGAGTTTAGGCGTGCAATGAAGAGGTCAAAGAAAATCCACAGGTCCCAAAGAAGAAATAAAACATGAACTAGTCTGCAACTAGCACCAGTACCATCTGAGGAAAATAAAAACCTTTTTCTTTCTGTGCTTTCTTCCAATGTACAGAAAAAATTATGTAGCCAGATTCTGCCTTCCTGAAACTACGGAAACACATAAACAAGTAACCTGGTATTGGACATTAAGGAAAACTCACATTAGGGCAATTTCCAGAGGGAAATAGCTCCAACGGGTCTGTGCATTGGAGAAATAAGGTATGTCCCTTATTACTGGTATTATTTATAACTTTAGGTCTGAGTACAAAGCTAATTCTGAAGTAGTTCCAAAAAACAAAAGGCAAGAAAAGAACAATGATTCCTGAGAAGCCAGGATGCTGGCTCTGACTGATGCTGGCTGCAAAACATGTCTGGGTGAGCTGAATCTGGAGTTTAAGCACAGACAGGTCATTTCAAACTGTCCTGCAGCTAAGTAACATTTCACCTTGGGAAAGTCTCCCTTCCAAACACTTCCACTGTTCCACACAGGCTTCCTTTCAATGTTGTTGTCTGTTCTCAGTTGGTTTTCTTCATCTTCACTCTTTCTGAAGAGTTTGGGATAACCAGAGAAGCTGCTGCATTATTTTTTTTCAGATGTTTTGAGTTCTGAAAGTCTTCACCTGCAGAGGATTTATCCTGATAAGGCATTAACTCCAGCTTTATTTGAAGAAAGAGAACTGTACCCAAAGTGAAGGGTGCTCGGCTGCTTCTTAGACATTAAACAATTCTGAATGGAGATCTGTTCAGGTGTTCTGGGCATTTGCATGTCAGCGTGCAGAAAAAGCAAGCAAATGCAAATGAATGTTCCTGAAACAGCAGTGGAAAGAAAATATTTTTTTACATACCCTAAAAAGACCTTGTTATAAGGATCATGATAGCAAGAGCCCAATAGTAAGAGGCAGCAGTGCTAAACTTCCAGAGCAGGAGATGAGAAATGGCTGCTCACAGCAATGGAACTGGGACCCTTCCCTTCTACGTTGCCATGGACTTCACTGGGATCCTTAGCCCAGTGTTTTATTAAGCATCCAGAAGCACTTAAGCCCTGGAAAAATTTCTTTAGGTGTAATTTGGGCTGCATAACTCTGAATGCAGGAAGCCTTCCTGAGCCCCACAGCGCGTGGTTTGTGCACTTGTGCATGTGAGTGCATGCATGTGCTCATCAGGGAAGCAAAAAGGAGGAACTGAGGCAGCAGACACATGACTCAGGGTGTGTAGGGATTGGTAATATAACCCTGGTATTGCAGGAAGTTTGGATCTTCATTCTGCAGCACCTGGGCTTCCTCCCAACAGAAAATGCTGCAGGCTACATTTATGCTTGGCAGTTAATTATCCATGGGAGCAGGTAAGGGATTAGTGACCAGGTAGAGTTTCACACCTGTCAGTGGGGTGAACACTGTAGCTGCTCAGAAATATTTGGCAAGAGAGGAAATAATAGAGCTTTTCCTATGCTAAACCAGAAGCCCCTGCCACATGAACTGAAGGGGAATTGTCTCCCGCTGGTGGAATTCGATATGTGACGTGCCTGGACGAGATGTGGCTCAAAGTCATGTTGCTGCATGTGTCTGGCAGTAATGCTGGCTTAATAAATATCTGTCCTCCTCGTACATCCATGCCTACCTCTGTACTGCAGCCCACACGCCTGCCTTTGGTGCCACTGGAAACCAGCCATGGAGATACCAGGTTTGAACAGCACAAATAAACCCAAAGCTTTTTAGGAAGGCTGGCTCACAGGCAGATCAATATCTTGACCTGATTGGCAGCACTGATACAAACCCCAGGAGGGCCAGCAGAGGCACCAGCCAGCGGTGAGGGGCAGCAATAGCTCAAGCCTAAATTCCTACCAAAGACTTTGCATCATGACCCTGGAGCTGGAGCCACAGTTTGGGGAGCAAAGCTCAGCCAAATCCAGTCTCTGTTCTGAACAATGCAGGGATACCACCAGTTTAACCCAGCTTTTGCCTTTGCCTTTGAATTAAGCAGTATGAATTTAGGTTTGCATTTTACACCCAAAGAAATCTCATTCAGCAGCTTGTTTCTGCCTAGGTGATTAATCAGGAGATGGCAAAAGATCACTTTGTTTCATCCCAGATTTCAAACCCCATTTGTCTACTCTTCCCTGGCCTGTCAAGGTTTTCCCACATGCTGTGTGTTCCGAGCATCATATGATCTCTTATTTTTAGCTGTAGGTGATTGCAACACAATCCCTTCAAAGAATCCCACTGATAGTCTGCAAGTATTCAAAAGCAATCAGGTGTTAATAGGCTTATGCAAAAGTTCACCTATCTAACATTTTTTCTGCTCTCACTTGCTCAGCTTTCGTTCTCATAACCTGTGTCCCACGTGAAAAGACACCTGCTCACTGGACTGACCTATCACAAAACCAAAAAAAAGGTTCTTGTTTTCCCCTTCTTTAGCAACATCTTTTGGCTACTGAAAATGTAGCACTTGTATCAGCTACTTTAAGTGTGTTTCCTCCATTCCCTGATTAACACCTCTAAGCTTAAGTGTTGGCTGCATAATTTACAGATTGCAAGAATTTTCTATTTTTAGATTCAGTAAATGCTGTTTAAAGTACTCAGGTGTCATTTTTTATTACTAAGATGGAGTCACAAAGTCAATTGATGAATGGAACTGAGCATTTTCCAGAATCAAGTTTAAGCTTGTAAAAAGAGATGAGTTAGTAAAACTTAAAAATTCTCTGCAGCTCAAATCTTTCCCCAACAAGAATAGAATCACAGCACTCTTTCTCTCTTTCCATATGTAGCATTATACAAGAAATGCAAAGTAAGATATGGGCATTTCTTGAGCATTTGTTGAAATTAGGATTCTGGTCATCACTGGATGTTCCTTGTGCCAGACAGAACTATGCTTTTCCCAAATAACTCCATCTTGGCCCCTGATACTGCATGTGCTTACTTGATTATTCTGAATATTTCAGAGTACTTTTATAGCTCTCTCATAATGAACTGCCAAGTCCGTTTTGAATATGTTAATCTCAGGATTAAGTTAAATATAAATACATGCCCCCAGCACTCTGAAGGATTGATGTATGTTTCAGTTTAATCTCTGAGGATTTTAGTACCATTCAGAAGAAATGTTCAATATCAATTCAGCATTGCTTCCAAGTAGGTGCCCTCTTTCATGAGGAATTTCCATGAATCCCATTAGAGATATGCTGGGATCCCTATTTTATAGTTACAGAAGAACCAAAACACCGAAGGATGAAGGGAGTGGTGTGACAACAGAATACATTCATTTTTTTGGACAGGACAGGATTAAAAAGTGCTGCCATATGAGATCAAGTATTTACGTGGTCTAAACTCTCTGCCAGTTCCAATTTATTTTAAAAATTCTGATGGATTAACTCTGAACAGCCGAGCTTTATGCCAGACCAGGCCCCGTGCCTCACTTCCATGCCAGCTATACATTGAACCCCAGCACAGATGTGGGGTGAGCACAAAGGTGACATGAACTGCACCGTGCACTCTGACAAGCTCAGCAGACATGCCTGACTGGGATAAATGTGCTGAGAACAAATTTGGAACTACACAGATCCAGCTTTTTTGCTCATGTAACTATGGCCTTACAACTCGGACTGAGAAGAGTTGTGGTCAGGTCAGGGACACCACGGCTCCTTGGGCATCTGTGCCCCTTCCCATCCTCATCCTGGCAAGCAGAGCTGAGAGACACCAAAAATCATGGACAGACTGAGACACCCTGAGGATATTTGTGACTTTGGGACAGTAAAACAGTGTTGGTAGTAACAATGAACCCAGTAAACAGCAAATGGACTGCTGAAGGCATTCCAGGAGTCTGAAACCCAGGTGTTGTAGGGCTGCCTGGCTGCATCAGGGGCCGGAGCTTGGCTGGGGGGTGGCAGCTCTGGGCTGGGGGTCAGGGATGAGAGGGGACTGCTGTGCCCTGCTCCAAATGCAGACTGGCTGCGGGCACTGGGAATCAGCTCTGCAAATCTTACACAGATTCTAACTCGGGGAAACAGAACTGCGTGCTCTGTGGTGAGGAGCTGGTGAAGAGTGTGACCTTGCTCCTTATTTTGTGACTCCATTTTAAAGCTGAAGTAATGTGGGGGGAGAGGAATAAGAAACATCTGAAATATGCGTGTGAGAACTTTGTCAATCCTTCTAAAATGTCTGTTATATTTATCTTTATCGTATATGGTGTAAGATTTATAACTGACATTTTTATGGCACCTTTCCTCCATAACAACTTCCTTTCAGAAATCACAAAGCATATTTACAAATGCCCATCAATTAAGCCTCACATAATCATTGTGTGGGTAATGGAAATTATCCTATTTGCTTTCCCAAGCCTTCTAGATTTGTCTAAATCACATGAATCTTCAAGAATTAAGAAAAACAGCAGCAGAAACCTATGAAGAATCCACTGTTTGGGTAGGGGTTTTTTGTTTGTTTGGGTTTTTTGGT
>VXBU01001756.1:1943774-2091713 GCA_013400315.1 Bombycilla garrulus
GGTGTGTGCGGGGCGCCTGCCCGCGGCAGCCCCCGAGCCGCGCCCCGCTCCGCAGCCCCGCTGCCCGGCCGGGGCTGCGGGCAGGTGGAGGAACCGGGGGCTCCTCCGCCTTCAGAACGTCGGGATCCAGAGGGCATGTTGGAGAACAAGCTGGAGAAAGGCGCGACCGTCTTCTCCCGGCCCCGTCCTCCCCGCCCGGCTCCTGGCAGAGGCGGCTTGGGGAAGGAAAGCCCTGGAAACTTTTTATTTTTGCTTGCCAGACACCTTTTTAAAATGGCATGCGACCAGCAGACGGAGTGAAAAAAGAACAACTCTTTTTAAGAGCCTAACCTCTCTTAGGTTAAGACCACAGCTGCATCCCCCCCTTCCCGGTTCTCAGAAATGTTCTATTTAAATAAGGTTTTGGCGGAGGTAGTGCGGCTTGGAGTTAAATGTAACGAACCATTTATCCCATCTATATTTGTAGAATAGAAGGCGCGGGGCAAGCCTGCCTCTCTCCATATTAGTAATTTTGTATTTCATTTGCATTTCTTTGTGTCCTTTTGAGTATATAAAAGTACAGGTCTTAAAGGGGTAGTTACCCCATCACAGTGGGGGATGACAACGACTGAGCTATGGAGAGATATGGAGTTCCTTGTTGGCGTGGTTTTTTTTTTTTTCGTTTTGGATTTTTAATTTGTTATTTGAACTCCGTGCTGGATCTGTGAGAACAGGATTCACTATCCCTGTTACCTGTGCCCTAACCACAGCTGCTGTATCCTGTAACCGCTTACCCTGCAGAACACAGGGCTCAGCTGGTGCGTTCCTGAAAGGTGCCAAACCAGTCTAACTCGAGTTTAACAATGTGCTAGGTAATGGCATTTCAAACTTCCACAGATTTTTTTAAGAGTAGAACACTATTTCTCAACTTTTTTTTTATTTTTTTACAGCAGAGCTTGCTTACAAAAGGTTGAGAGTGCCAGGCCTGGCAGTGCCTGTACTGGTCTGGGTCTGCGCTTTGTTCTGATGGGGAGCGGCCGGTCTGGACACGGATGACACAATGTGTGCTTGGCTGGAAATCCAGATAAAGGCTTTGCTTCCATAAACCTCAGGAATGGGCCAAGGGCTGCCTCCTGAGTGGAAGCATCTTGCTCCTCTCGCCCTGTCCATTGCCGGGCTGGCCCACCTACGGCCGCGTGTCTTTCTCAGCAGTCGCAGAATTCGCTGCCGGTGCTACCAGTAAGAAAATGATTCTTGGCTGAATTCCCGGGGTCATTTCGGGTCTCGCACAGAAGCGGTCTGTTAGTGCTTTTCTCTTAATCTTCAGCACTTCTGTGGTTCCCTCTCGTTAGTTTCAAAGCAGTTGTGATTTGTGGTTGTATTGGGACCCTGCTGTGGCAGAAACGTCTGCTGCCTCAGAAGTATTGTGTATTGTTCTTCCCAGTTCAGTATCTTTTAGCTACTTTATGCTTATAATGTAGCTCAGAGATGAGTCTGTATGGAAGGTGATATATTTTACCTTTTTTTTTTTATTTTTTTTTTCAAGGTTTTGTGCCTTTGGGAGTCATCTGGTTTGGGTTTGAGGTCGCTGCTGGGACAGCAGTGAGAGGGTTTTTTCATACTGTCAGCCTATAGTTGGCTAAAGGATAAGAAATGAAGGTAGTTAGAAGCCAAAATAAGCTGATATTCTGCTGTAGCCAAGAAGCTCAGAGCTGTAACTCCATACTGCAAGTATTTTATCTTTAGGCTCAGAAAAGTTTGTAACTTTCAATCTGAAATGTGTTTATACTGGCACATTTTTTTTCTACGTGTAGTATTTAGGGAACTGAAAAGTTTTCTCCATCATACCTCTTTCTTAGCAGAGAATTTGGGTTTTTTTCCTCCTCTCTTCATAGTTTCCTTCATGTCCTCTGAGAAATAGAAGCAGTTAAGGGCAGTCAGACTTCTGCAGTTCATAAATCTGTACAGGAAAATATACATGGACCATACAGCAAGCTTCTGCATGTGTGTGGTTGTATTAATGAACCTTCTAATAAGTATAATTGACTTTTTCCCTCCAAAATGTAGGTTGTCAGAACCAACATTTGCAGTATGAATAAATGTTTGTAGCGTGAGGATAAATGCCTACTAAATAAATGTAATTAAATAAAAGGCCCAGAGCGTGAATACACCTGAATCAAACAAATTACTCTCCTCAGTGCTTTTCTCTTCACTGTCATCTGCCACTTCTCTCCAAAGAAAAGACATGAGGGAGGATGGAGTGACCTCTTTGGAGCACGTGGAGTGGCACTTTGGGACACACTGGAAGAGCATCCTGTCACTCCACCAAGGATGTGGCTATTGCGTTTAAAGTCTGGAAATAATGTCCCAGTGCACAGGAATTGTTTTGAGCAACATGCCACAAGTTACCGAAATCCCATTTGTTTGCAGTAGCCTCTAGTGTACAGCAAATAAAATAAATAGCAGAAGCAGCCAGCAGAGCCCTGGGTAAATCTCAGCTGTGCAAAATACTGGTTAGGCAGAGAGTTTCTCAAGCGTTGCCCGGAGGATTTGTGCCTCAGTGATTGTCTCTGCTCTGCTGGGTGATGAAGGACCCCTTGGAAACAGCAGTATCAAAATCGTGTTGTTTACGGCCAAGGTTTAGTGTCCCTGTGTGATCTGTCCCTGGAGATGGAAGGTATGTGGGAAGAGGGAAGTTCTTCAAACAAGGCGGTAGAAATAGGAGCCGCTGGATACACAGCGGTGAAAAGCCATCTACAGGCAGGAATGCTGGTGTGTCAGCGAGCAGATAACTCCAAACAGCTTCCTTTGGGGACGTGGTGGTTGGCGTTTTTATCAGTTTATTCTAAGCACCTCTTCGCAAAATTAAAGTTGGAAGCCTGCTCGCTGTTGGATTCCAGACAGCCAGAATAAAAAAAAAGGCACAAACTAATTAAATGTGATTTATTGTGGAATTTGCAACAGTGTTGGAGAGATGAGTTGCCTTTCAGAAATGCTGCTGTGGATGTTAAATCTGTGCTTTGCTCTGGAGGAAAAATGACGGTGCTGTTGAGCAAGTACACAAGAAAAACGTTGTTTGTGTTGAAGTCTGTTCTTGAGCAGGAATATTCCCTGGAGGTCCCAGGTAGTGCAGCTTGGAGCAAATCTTTGTGGTGCTTTTAATTGGGGAAAGGATGAGTTTCCTTGAGCTTAGAGGTTAAAATGTAGGGCTTCTCCAGTGATGTGCTTTCTGCATTTCATCTGAGGAATCCTTTGTTTACAAGTAAATGGTGGTGTTTGTTAGCAGATAACAGACAAAAAGCCAACAGCACATGAAACATTCTCTATTTGTTTTTCTAGTGGTGACAGTTTATAATGGTGATATACTGAAAACTGCCATGTGGATACTCTACTTAGTAAACTGCAGCTATGTATAGTGTATGTTTTGTGATATGAAGCAACAAAGAATTCCTAAGTAATTAAATTACAAAATTTCTTTTTTTGGGAGAACAAAACTGCAGCTAATACGGATATGTGGCATTTGCTTGTGCTGGCTCTGCTCCTCATTCTAGAAGGTACTCAGTGCCGTGGCAAGATGGATTCATGAGAGAAGTTTTTGCTGTTGTGTTTTGGTTTATCTGGTTATTTGTTAGATTTAGAATAACTGAAAGCAAACACTTGAATTCTCTGGAGACAAAGGTGATAAGCCTGTCTGATTTTTCTGATTTGAGTTAGTGTATGGCAGTTTTGTGGCAGCAATCCAAATACCTTAAAACATGCTTTACATCCTGGTCTCTTATCATTGCCTTGTACATAATTATGGCTATTTTTATTATTAGGGCTTTGCAAAGGACTCTAATAATAGAATGTGTGTATACATGTATTTAAATATCTACTTCATGCTTCCAGGAATGTTTCATATGGAATGCTTTGAGAAGAGAGAAAGAAATTCCTTTCAAGAGGTTAATAAAAACTTCAATAAACACCAATTTTAGATGACCCCTGCCACCCTCAGAGATGCTTGGGATGTTGTGGACAGATTTCCCCATGCTTTTAATATAAACTAGCAAAATCCATCTGCTCTGCTTAGTTTGTAGGTTCTCTGGGCCTCTGTGCAGCTGTGTCAATTTACATGGTTGCTCCCTGTTTTCCACTCACCCACTAATAAAATGCTATTGTTTATAACCTAAATCCCAGTGTTATCTTTTGCTCCACATATTTCTGCACAATTCTTTAGTCAAGCCCAAAGCTGTAGTGAAGTAAGATGAAGTGATTATTTTGGACCTTGATAGCAGAAACAGCGTGGAAGTTGAGAGTTGTCCTGATTTGTTTCAGGATGACCTTACCATTTTCCTTTAGTGTGTGGTTAGCTAGCTGAAAGCATTCATTCCATTTTATAACTTGCCTTTGTTGTAGTAGTATGTCCCTATTCAATGACAATTCATGTAACATAAGTGACCTTATGCTTGCAGACACTTGAACTAATCCAGATATGTTACTCAGTGTTACGCATTGCTCTGCTCCTCGTTTATTTATTGATGTGGAATAATGCAGCAGAGGAAAAAAAGATGAAAGCCTTTGTGGATAATGAGAGCACTAGGTAGGTTTCCTTCTGGTCAGCCGGTATTTTTTGTGGACTCACGTGGTGTCAACTCACAGAAGGGAAAAAAATTGCCTTCAGTGTCTTGTTATTAGCAAATGTATGGCCACCCGAAGCATCACCTCATTAGAATGAATTAACAGAATAGAAGAGATCCAGTGAGAACTGCAGAGCTTGTGGAATTTTTGGAGGTCTGTAATGCCCAAATAGTGGGGGTTTTTTTCTATAAGTACTGATAGAAATGGTGAGTTTGTAAAGCAAAGGCACAGCTTTGGCTTGACTGATGCCATGAAGGGTGTTGCTTTACCGGAGGGCTCAGTATTTTGTCTTTCATATGATGGTAAAGTATCAGGAATAATGTCTTAGGTTGAAGTGGAAAAAATTCCTCCTTTTGTGACGAGATAAGACAAATACCATGTACATGATTCTTCTAGATGTATTTGAACTGGATGCAAGTTTGGGATCTAGTTGCATGCATGCTTGTGTGTTCTTCTGTTCTTGTAGCAGATGGTACTTGGTGTTTGGTTTTGAGGGGTGTGTTTGGCTGCCTTGAGCAGTTATAATATTGGTCATTTCACCAGTTCCTGCTTCACTTAGCTTAGAATGCTCTAATGTCCTGTTCTTTTGTGCTACTCAAAAGCTTTGAGGAAATGATTTTATAGTCTTGTTAGGAGATATATTTTTATTAACTGTATTAAAAACTAAAAAAAGGGGTTAAAAATAAGCTACAGTTTTTCCCCAAACCATGTTAGTGTTCCTCTGTTATACAGTCCTGTATTGAACTGTGGCTACCTTGCAAGCCATGACTTCTAAGGTGAGGAATTTGTTCCAATTAGGTTGCGTTGTCTGAAGGATGGTAACATGTTTCTTGAGGGCTGATTTCCACTGAGTCATCCCCTGAGCAGGGCAGAGGGACGTTCAGCTGCTATCACATCTTCTGCTTTGGCAGGTTAACTAGGAAATTTGTTTTCAAAGCCTGCCTTGGGGAGGAGAGAGCAACAAGTCTTGATTTTCGAATGCTGGAAAGTGTTAGAAGCTGTGGCAGCTCAAAGAAAAGCAAATGAAAGAAAACAACTGTTTCTTGCTCTGGGTTTTTATGGAATTGGCTTCTGCTTTTGTGAGGTTTCTTGGCTGTTTGTGTTTTTTGGTTTTTTTTTTATTCCAAGGTCTGCTTTTCTCAGTGTCCCACTTGCCCATCCTTCCTTTAACACACTTATTCATTAGCCACCCATGATTTCTGATACTACAGTAGGGTTTTCCTTCTAATTATCTCTCAGTATGATTTATGGTCTGTTGGTTGCAGAGCTGTTAAAGGTGATCCTCAGCCATGCAGTGAGGGTTCTCCTGCTCTTGTGCTCCAGGCTGGGGGCTTGGGGTGCAGCACTTGGTCACAGGAGCAGTGTCTCTCTTGAGCCACCCATCTGACAATCCACGTGTCTGGGGAACCGAGCAGCTAGAGACACAATACTTAATTTGGCACGATGTTTGCTCTTAGCTGGCTTTTCTTGAATGCTTCAGATGTGGGTGAGGGAGGGGCAGCAGACCTGTGTTTGTGGAACGCTGCATTCCCTTCTGTTCTCTTCCCGTTGCCTTCATGCTCTTGTTCACGCTCTGGTTGTGACGTGTGGCCTTCGCATGACTAAAAGTGCAGGCATGAGGACGTGAGGCTGCTGGCTGGAGGGACGTGTCCAGCCACATGTGCAGTGGGGTGTGCCCAGCAGTGCAGCTGTCCCTTGGCCCCAAGGCGGGTGCAAATCACCCAGGAAGGCTGTGGTGTGTGGTCCTCATGTGCCTCAGAAGAGTTGAAGTGACCTGATCTGACAGGGCCGCAGGTGCTGCTTCTTGGATCGTAGGTTGAGGCAGTGCTGATGGAATGGATCGCAGCCAGCCATACAAGCAGTAATACAATACAAAAATCCATCTTCAGAAGCTGGTTCGGAGGACTGGGTCAGAAGTTTCCTGGCTTGGTTGGCAAGGGTGTTCTTACAAAGAAGAAAGTGAGAGATTGGCGGTACAGTGAGGTGGCCTCGTGTTTTGACTCGTGTGTAAGCGGTGGTAGCATTGGAAGGAGTTAAACTGCACATGGTCTGTGCAGAACTTAGGCTTGGAGAGTAACCCAGAAGCAGGATGAGCTGCAGAAAGTTGGTAATTCAGCATAAATCATAGTTAAGTGCTGCTTCACTATGTCTGTGTTGATGTCTGGACACATACGTATGTTGTCTCCTCTTAAATGAGTGACCTTACGTGGTTTGGAGGAGCAGAGAAAATGTCAGCATCAAATCATCCCCTGTAGAAACTGTGGAGTGAAATAACACTTAAGATTCTGGATCTATTCAAAATGACTCTATAGCCAAAAGCCTGACCCCTGCTTTCTTTGTGCACTGTGACCCTACTGTCTGCTCTGCTCTGAACAGTTCAACCTCCTTTTCTACTTGTAGGAAATCTATGTTGGATGCTTTGAGGATAAAGGATTAATTTGATGGCATTTCAGGGTATAAGTCCAAATGTTTGTAAGTCAGTTTGTTTGACAATCAATTTCTTACTTTTCTCTAATCAGAGGTTTGTTATTTAGGCTGCTGTAGATACTTTCCTGGTCTCTGATAATACTGATAAAACACCCAGGATAAGCAGAAGTGAAGCCTGGTTTTGTGATACTTCTGTGTTTTGCTTGCACGCAAGCAGGTAGGTAGTTCATTCCCACGGTGTCTCCTTATGCAACTTTCTATTTGCATGTTGTCTTTTTTGGTTTATTTGTTATAGAACTAAATTACATTTTAGTTCAGCAGGACCTCAAAACAACAACAAGTCAACAAACAAAAACCTTAAAGGACCAAACCAAAATTACTTTGTATTTCCCGCTGTGGTTAACTTAGATGTTGGTGAGGTAATAATCTCATGTTCAGAAGTAAGAATTTCACCTGTAGATTTCACCAGAGACCTAGATAATGTCTTGTTGGATGGCTGTTATGAGTACAGGGCAGCATTCAGCTGTTTGTACCATGCTGGGAGGTTAAAATGCCACGAATAAGAAGCAGCATAAGGTTCATTGAGAATTTTAGTACTAGATCATAGGCACCAGTTTTCTTTCATGAAGGTCTAGGGTCACATTCTTACTTGGTATTGAACATGCAGGTTACATTATTCTTATCTGACCATAACCAATGCTGAAGAAATCTTAGGGCTAAAGGGCAGAAGTTCTGCAGTGCTTGACGCAAAAGTGGAGAAAAGTGTGACCCAAAGAATAGGTTTAGCCTAGACGCTAGGAAGAAATTTTTACTATGAGGGTGGTGAGAGTGGCAGAGGTTGCCCAGAGAAGCTGTGGCTGCCCCATCCTGGAAGTGTCCAAGGCCAGGTTGAACAGGACTTGGAGCAATCTGGGATAGTGGAAGGTGTCCCTGCCTGTGGCAGGGGGGTTGGAACTATGTGGTCTGTATGGTAACTTTCAACCCAAAACTATTTCATGAGTCTATGATCTGAGCCTTAGTCCTTGATTCTTGTGTGTCAGCTGGTGGTGAAATTAACTTGTTTCATTCTGCTCCACACATGTTTATTTTTGCAACTCCATATGCTGCTCTAACAGATCTTTATTATTGCTTGTTAAGTTCAGCGGTGCTTTTAGTGACTGCACAAAACATAAACATCCTCTGTGACTTCGTTAGACATACAGTGCAAGCTTTTTGTTGACTTGAAGGCTGTTCCTGGGGTCAGTGAGCACTGCAAGCAGCAGTCAGGGCACTGTACGCCCACGGCTGTGAGGATATGAGAAACAGAAAGGAATTGTTACCTAATTTAAGTGTCTTCTCTCTGCAAGCTCTTGTGTGTGTGGTGTTTTATCTTTACCCTTTCCCCTCTCGGTTAACAGGGCTGGACGTGCTTGTCCAGCTGTTCCAGCTGCCTTGTTCAGTGGGCAGGAAATGGTGATGTGGTGGAAATTAGGCAATTCTGCCTAGTGCAACCAAAAGGATGTCTTGATCTGTTCCACAGCAGCCACTTCTGGCTTCTGGATAAAACGTAAGAGTCAAGTCATTCAGATACTTCTGTAACCACAGTCTGTATAATGAACACGGTGGCTACACTTGAATTTTTATGCACGTCTGAATAGGTTGCTTCAGTGGATCTGTGAGAGCTGCTATGTTACTGTAAAGGCAATATTTGTGGATCTAAAACTCTAGAGTTAGACATCAACGGTTTCACTTCCTTTTGGCGTTTTGCGATCTTGCAGTCAAACAGGATGATATTATGCTCTAAAATGTTGCTGTGAAAAGTTTTTTCAGTTTCTCAGACCTTCTAGACTATTCCAGTCCTGCCCTTGCTAGCACATATGAGTCCCTTCTGGTCTGTCTTAGTAAATCCTTATTTCTCTATTCCCTTTTTTCTTTGTTAGGTTTTTCTAGACTGCAGTGTGTCCTTGGTTGTTGGGTTAGTGCAAGGGGAGGAAGGCGAGTGAAATGTGAGAACTGTGACAGAGGAAATACGGATGTGTGAAGACATGGAAAATAGTATTGACCAGATTAGTTTGCAAGCAGACCGAGTGTATTATTATTATTGGCCCTGCTATAATTTAAGGTTCCGTGACGTTCTCTCCCGGTGAAATACAATCAAATACAATAACACACTCTTATGTGATTGAGTTCACTTGGACGGGGACAGCACCACCTTTGAGCAAATGTGATCCAGGCTGGTTAGCAGCAGTGACGTGGTGGTGCTGCAGCTGCAGAGCTGTGGGCAGTGCTGGCTGCAATCGAGGTGCTGCTCTGGCTCCGCGGGAGCGACGTGGCAGCGGGAGATCTGTCCTCTCACTTCGGGAGGGAAAAGCAAAGCCCTGGCCTGCTGCCTGGACTAACCTCACATGGCAAGCAAAGGATCTGTATTTGAGTTAGAAAGTATATGGGGATGGCAGATTGCATCTGTCCTCAGAAGAGTTATTTTCCATTAATTATGGATACGTAAATTTTTTTTTTAAGGTGTCCTGGCTCTGTGGAGCAAGTGAGGTGTAACTGTGTTCTGCTGGCTCCCTGGAACCCTTCAGGATGGCTGGCTGGGCCAGAGGTTTCTCTCTGCTTGGGCAGGGGTGCAGTGAGGTCCTGCCTGTGTTCCCTGCCAGGACTGTTCCTCCTCCTGCTCCTCCTATTGTCTGGCAAGTGCAAGGCAATTTGAGGGAATGCAAAGTGTAGGTGATTGAAATGAAGAAAACTTAACTTTTCCTAAAAAATTTTGAAGAAGATTTGACTGGTTCTTCAGTGAGTATTTTATGTTAGCTAGATATTGTATAAAGTATCACTGATTTAGTATTTTTGTATATGCCTGCTTTTCTCAGAAAATGTTTTGCAATATTCAATTTGTGCATTTATGGAAGGAATTGGCAGATGGGAAGGGGAAGCAACATCTCTTCTCTCGTCATATGCAAAACACTCAGTTGGAAGGAAGAAACAAATAAATACCATTTTTATCTATTCTGGTATATTAGACAAAGGTTTTCTTTGTTTTTCTGCCAACATCAGCTCTTCCTGACCTCTGTGATCGATATTAGCACTGAAGTTTCTTCAAGCAGATATGGAGACTTTGTTGTGCAACTGCTTAACCAGAGTGTGAACGTGATCTGATAGTCGTTATACAGCCATGAAGAAAGGTACCCACCCAAAGGGGGAATCTTATTTTGCTTTTAATAGAGATGGGAAGGGAGATTAACACCATTTTGCAAGTCCTTCTGGGATTTGTTTTGGATCACCTGTGTTAGTGAAAGATGGGTAAATTTGAAGTGGTAGAGTTACAGGCAAGGGTTACAAGCTTGACTGGAAGTGTGGAAAGCCTTTCTTGTAAGAGGAGATGGAGAAATATTTAACAGGAAAGAAGTTCCAATGAACTTCACTATCTCTAAATCCATCAGAGAGGTAAACACTGAAAGCATACAGGACTGTTTAAGCCAAAAGCCAGTGCTGGCAGATGAACGTGTGGATGCAAGATGTCAATAAGTAAAAACTTAGAATTTGATCAAGCAGCTTAGTCTGTCCAGCTATCTAAACAGGAGCCAACTTATGGTGTGCAGAAAGACCTAAGTACTTGAAATGTACAGGGCTGAATGCAGGGCTATTAAAGAATATGTGGCTGTGGTATTCCCATATACGAATAAGGGGTATACAACTGGCAGATTTCAAGGAAATGGGAGAAGAGAGAACCTGGAATACAGTCTGAGAGTACTATGGACATTCATTGCAGCTTCAAAATTTATAAATCTAATCCTTGGTTTTTAATGAACTGGTGTTCAACTTCAGCTGGCAACTTTTTTTCAAGTCTTCTTGCACCAGAAGTTATGCATGTGCAGAGCTGTACAGTACTGGTGATGCAACTTCAGTATGGCTGCAATCCTGGTGGAATTTTACTTTGATGTCCTGTTACTTTTATTGGTAGAGGGTCCTGATTTAACATAGTTGCAGGAGAGGAGATGGGCAGCTCTCAAAGAGCTTTGAACATCAGGTCAAACAATAAAGGTGCTTTCCAAAAGCCGTGGATTGCTTATCAAAGTGAGAGAGGTTTGTATCTAAAACTTTACCAATGATAATCTCTAGGAAAGAGTATGTTAATTCTTCAGATAATCACAGGCTTCAAAGAAAAATCAGAATGCAAGATAAACTTTTGCTTACACTTTGTCTTAGGGGTGAAAACAAGTAACAACGTCAGGCTTATACAAATGCAAATTTAAATATTTAAAAATCAAAGTGTGTGAATTTGTTTGCTGATGGAAGATGGAAGCTGTATGGACGAGCTAGGTAAGAGTTTTTTTAAAGAAGTGAAATCAATGAACAAATGTGCAATGCCGAAGTAGAAATACTATCAGTGATAAGGAAAGGAAATTTTAAATTTGGTCATCTGCAACTTCAGAAGTGGCTGTAAAATCAGCAGATTGCTAGTTCTGCTTTCACCAGGACTGGAAGAGGAAAAAGTCAGCATGTAGAGAAGGCATTATCCAGCTAATTGCTTGGTAGCTACACTGAAATTGCTTTAATTTCTGCCTAACACAAAAGAATTTCTGCTGGGAAAGAGGAACACCACAGGTCACTATTAAGGTTTCTTTGGAGAGAGGAGGTTGCAGTGAGTCCTGCAGACTTTAATCTGAGCCTTTTGCTCTGCAGCAAGAGTCACAGGAACTTGTTGACAAAGCTGTTTTCTGTGATACAACTGAGATTTTGGTTTGGGGTGGATTTGTTTTTGTTTTAAAGAGTCAGGTTTTACTTAAATGTATTATCAACACTCTCATTTCAGCTTGTGATGTGCTTTTTCCCCGAGCTGCTTGGGGGGTGAAAGTTGTTTTAATTGTCTGTATGCTAATGCAGAAGAACTGGGAGCTTGTTTCCATCCATCAGCGCTGGAAACTGAAACAAAAGCCAAGCAAACTTGCAGATGGTTGCAGATCCTGGATCCCAGCCACTGCCCCATGCCTCTGTCATTTGCTGCTTACAAAACACTGTGCTGGGCGTGTGAGTGTGGACTTTGCCTTCCCCGTGCCGGGCTGTGAGCGTGGACTTTGCCTTTGTCAGCAGCCTGAGGAGGAAGGTGAAGCCCTGGCCGTTCCCCGCGGGGTCCCCAGCCTTTGGCCAGGGCTCCTGGCCAGCGACGTAAGGACTGGCTTGGGAGTTCTCCAGGGTTATAAAACACCCAGCTGTTGAACTTTTAAAAGTTGTGTGACTGGGCAGCTGGGAACTCGGATGGGCTGGAGGATGAGCTGTGTTTGACGGAGGAACAATGGTTTCACAAGCGCACACACGTACTCCCCTCACCCCCCCTTTCTGGGGCCATGGGTGTGCTCTATCTGAAATCCTGGTGCTAATTAAAAATCACAATAAGCCAGTGCACTTAAAAGTGGTTGTTTTTTTGTTTGGTTTTTTTTTTTCAATTTAAAACTGCTCTGACTGGGGAGTTAATGAAACAACTGCGAACAGCATCTTGCGTTGTGGCCACTTGCTCAGTCGTGGCTGAGTTGGTGTAAAGAATGTTGGAGTTGATTTTTCATGTTCCAATGGGATTTCAGCCTACTGTGGGCAAGGGAAAAGCTAACAACAGGCAACAAGAACTAACTCAGTTTCCAGGGGTGAAAGTGCTGGTGGGAGGCCAGGAGCTGACTGGAAGAACCTGGCTGGGAATGGGGCAGAGGGAGCATCCCTGAGCAGGTTGGCAGAGCCAGGAGCACAGCAGAAGGGATCAGTGGGGCTTTATTTGATGTTGGCTGGGTAGTATGGTTTGGTTTCGGTCTCACCCACCAACTGCTGAGCATTTCCTGATTTAGGAAGGTCAATATGAAAAAAGTTGCAGTGTAAAGCTGTAGTTTTTAATGTGGACGGTCAAACAGATCCCATGAAGTGATAATTAGTGTTACTGGCCAGGGCAGGCTGTCAATTTTAGTAGGAAATCATTAAATAAACACTGGTGAATAACCACTATGCTGGTTCTTCTTCCCTTGCAAGAGACCAGAGCACTAACAGTGGTGATGTGTTTCATTATCCCCATTTTGCAGCTGAGAAAACAAGACACAGAGATGAAAATACTGGAGATACTTTGTTTGGGGCTTGTTTCAGTTGAGGCTGGACTAGAAATCTTAGTAGTGGTCTGCACATGTCTGGGGGTTTCCCTCCCCGACACAGCTCTTGACAAGTGCCTGTGTGCAGTTCCTACCTCTGAAAGTCTCTCCAGGAGGAGGTTTCCTTGGCAAGAGGGCAATAGCTACTTGCCTTCTGCTCAGCATATTATATTGTATCTGTAGGAAGGCATGCTGCAAGGCTGAGACTTGCTGTGGGTAGGGGGGGAAGAACATTACAAATGCCAACTAGGTATTTGCAAACTAATAAAATTGTCAGTAGACAGTACACCTGATTTAGTAAAGTTATAGTTCTTTTTTTAGAAAGGATAATGTTATCCTGGCTTACTTGTAATTTATATTTCTCGTGAGCCCATGAAGTCATATTTCCATAAGAGGAGGAAATACTGTTCACTTCCCCAGGCTGATTCCATCTACTTCAGTAGCTAATCTTTGGATTTTCATTTCTAGTGTTGTGCCCAACTCTGATTTACCTGGCTCCTGCTTCTGCTCACTGGTTCTTACTGTTCTTTAATGTCCAGTCCTTGTTTGCCCTGGGGCTATATAAAAACACCAGCCATTTGAGAGGGCTGCTGTGCCATGTGCTGGGCAGTGGGGCACGTCTGCACCCCTAGCTCATTCACACACTGTGTTATCAGCTCACAGGTCAATCTGTGGTCGGTTGGCTGGCCAGCTCTTAGTACATTGGAGATATTAGATTTTGATTGTGCAGTGTGCAGTCTTTTATCAGTGTTGCGTGGTACCAAGTCAGACTCTGGCTGAGGAACACACAAGTGCTAACAGAGCTATCTCTCCAACCAGAGGTGTAATCTGGGCCAAGAGCACACTTGGATTTGTTTGACAGGACCTGTTTTATATAGAATAGCAATGCTGATTATGTTCCTATCTTTGCATTCCTTATCACTGGAATCCTTCATTGACTTTTGATTGTTTTATCTGAGACTTGTGTCTTACTAATGGGATGTAATTGCACTGGGCAGCCTGCTTCCCTCTCAGCTGCTGGTGCTGGACTAACAGTGTCTCTCTCTGCTCCATCCCTCTCCATCAGTGTGTCCTGTTCTTGGCAGTAGGTCAGGCTTTTCTTTAAAGGCTTGAATCAAAACTTCATTTAAGGAGTTTGGGGCTGACTTGCCCACTGGGGTAAGTCAACAAGTGCATTTTGTGGCTCTTCCAAATACCAAACAGAAGAATTTAAATTCTTTTCCCCTGCATCATTAGCCCTATTTTCACTTCTGTTTTGCAGTGGGGTTATGCCACTATTAGAGTTCAGTCTTCCTTAGCTTGTTTTAGAATGCAGCTCATTTTATGATTTCTTGCAAGTCATGTTAATTTTCTTTATCTGACTTGTCTTGACTTTAGCCTTGGTTTCCACTTATAAAATTCTTGTACTATTTTCTCTATCTATTCTTAGCTTTCCTCTTTTACCCCTTTTTATGCTGCTTTACATTCTTCCTGTCTTTTTACCGTGGCATCAGGATAGGATTTTAGTTTAGGTTTCCCTCTTTCTCAAACAAGGGAATGATAATTTTTCTTAAGTTTTCTTTCCTAGAGGAAAAAAAAGAGCCTACAATTGTAGATAAGTTTTTTTCAAGTCTGCTTTTCCCCTCAGTTCTCATCAGTTTTGGGAAATTAGCATTTGTTGTTCTAAACCTAAACTGCATGTACTGACTCCAATTAATCTCCCTGTAATAACATTTGATTGCTGTGGCAACTCAGAAGTTCTCATGGGATGATTCTGACTGGCTCTGTGAAGATGGAACTTGCAGCTGTTGGGTATTGAGTGCACGAAATTCACAAGGACAATAAAACACTGAAGTTTTTTTACACATCTTATATAGGTTGAGTGTGTGCAGGAAGGTTTGTTTGCTCTTGAGCTGTGAATTCCCTTTGAATTTCCTTTGTGGTGTAAATCAAATAATTCTCTAAGTATGCTGTTGTCAGTGGGGAAAGGAAATGGTTTCACAAGTGTTTGCTGTACAGAGATTGGTGGAGTAGTTCAAGTAGTTAAACATAATGATATTAAAAATGGAGCTGCTGAGATCCAGCTCCATGTGCCTATCAGTAGATAAAATACTCCTGATGTGCATCAGAGTGTCAGTTCATGCCCTGATGACACAGCCCTGAGTTGGTGCTGCTGCTGAAAGGTCAGTCCTGCCTCTCACTCCTTTTATTCTTGTTTTGGCTCAGTGAGTCAAACTCCCTGGGCTGCTTTGGAAGCCAGCCCTGAATATCTGTCTCTCCTTGCTGCTGGGTGGGGGCCATCCTGGCGCAGGCAGTGAGGGTGCAGTGAGGCTCCTGCTGTACCTGTGTGGGGCACAGGGTGTCCTGGGGCACCTCCTGCCTCGTGTGCTCCCCAGAAGGCACGGACGTTCGTGCTGGGGGGACTGCAGAGAGGAACCCTCCTTGTTAAGTGGACACAAAGTGCATTGGGCTTTGCCTTTAGTCTTTTAGTACTGGTGCTGTTTGAAATCCGTGTTGGTGGTTGTTCTCCCTCAGCACCACCTCCCACTCTGAAGGAGAAGGGTTAAGAGAAGCTAAGTGCAGAAGTGCTGCAGATGTGGTCTCCTGGTCTCGGTGCTCTGCTCTGTGTGTATGTGATGCAGCTTTCTCTGAGCTGTGCTCTCTCCTTAGCAGGTGATGTGCCAGTTAAAAGAACCAGCTCAGCTACCTGGTTTTCATTTAAATTACATGTTCTACTTCAGTGTTCATTTTAGCTACCTGTCCCACTAACTGATTTTCCCTCCTTTGAAGCTGTCTCTGTTCTTGTTTCTCATGTTTGAAGAGATGGGCTTGCACATTCCCTGTATGAAAGGGCATCAAGGAAGATCTTCCCTTTCTCCTCTCAACAGCTTGAGGCAGAGATGTGTCTGTTTTTGTATTTACTCACTGCAAAGCAGGTTGCCTTGGGTAGCAGCCACCCAGCCTGGCTGTAACAGCGTGTGCAGCAGGAGCACATGGACCCTGGCTCTGTGAAAAGGCTCTGCCATGGGCAGGGTCCATCTTGGCTTCTCCCGTGGACAGGGCATCCCTGGCAGCTCCCATGGCCTGTGTCTCCTGCTTTGTTTGAATTCTGCATTCACTCTGTGTGGTAAGACTATCCCCTAATTACTCACTGGTAAAAGTTGGTGTTTAATAGCTACTTAGAGGCAGAACTTGGATGGGGAGAAAGAGTTTGTAGATAAAAGTTGGTCATTGCTTGTTAATTGAAGTCTGTCTTTTCTCAGGAATAATTAGTGCAACATTGGCAAGAGAGAACCAAAAGTTCAGACAGGACACAGCTGAGCTGTAATCTGCTTATGTTAGAGCCTGAAATAGCAAAGGGTGTGTTTGACTTGAAGTGCTTGTCCAGGGATCTTTTTCTCCTGTCCTAATGGGGGAAGGGATAGCGAACTTTGAAGTGCAGGCACAACTCTAACGCTGAAATACCAAAGTGTGAATGGATAACAGAAAGGTAACAGGTACCTTAGAGGCAAAGGGGTGTGGTGGGAAGAACTACTAGATTATTAACATCTCCTTAATATGCTGGTTGGAAATCTCAGCTACTGGGACGCATTAAAAAAAAAAAGGCATGCTGAGATACAGAGCAGCAATTAATGAGTTCTGTTTGGTTTTTCCACCCGAGAATGGAGCCCTCAGGTCACGTTTCCCTCTGTGTGTGTGTGTGTAGCTCTGCCCTTCCAGCAGTGGGCTCAGCTGAGTTCAGCTGGGGTACACAGGGTCACCTGCACCGGGGCTGCTGTGCCCTCACTGATCCTCCCTCACATCCTGGGAGACTGGGCTTTGGCAGCAGGCTTTGTCTGCCCAAGGCTGGCTGAAGGATTTCAGTGTAGGCATGAGAGAGAGCTGGGATGCCAGACTGCAGATGGGAAGGTCTGTGTAATGCAGAAGGAATTCCAAGCATCTTTTTGGTTAATTCTGTTTTTTAGAGGACTGTTAATGTGGCTTGATGGGAACTTGCATGTTGAGTGCAGCTTAAGGCTTCTTGAGTGTTTCTAAAAATGGTTTTCTAAAGTCTTCTTTAAAATCTTTTCAAATTGACAATTATTGTAATTAAGACAACTCAAAGAAGCCCAATCCTTTTACCTTTAGTTTTCACGAAACTATTGATAATATCTTGGCAAATACTCGACATTTAATCTATTTTACTCCTAATGAGTAAGAATCCAAGTCCATCTGATTCAATTAAATTCATGCATTCCTACTCAAGCACTGAATTTTACTGAACATTGTATACTGTACTGAAAATGCCTTATTTTTTTATAGCACTTGCTTTGATTTTATAAAGAAAGACAGACATATTTCCATTGTGTTTTCAAATGCTACAGTGTTTCTCTGCAGACTGTTCTGGTGCTATTTCCAGGACGCCTGGAAGGATTTGGGATACTAGCTGTTGTTACTGAGATAGTGATGGTGACATATGATTAAAAAGAAAGCAACTGAAGCCAGCTTATCAGAAACCAACTTCTGCAATGTTCATTGTATTTGGCACTTAATGTCTATGAAACTGAGTTTGGAAAAATGTATGAGGGGACTTCATGTCCTCTGAAATGCTCCATTACCTTTTTTGTTTCCCTCACCTTCCTACAGATACTTGTTTTCTGCAGTGGTTGTTCAGGTTAGAAAAAAAATGAAAATTTGACAAGCATGTAGGTGGCCTTTCCTCTGATGCATTTCAACAGAGGTTCATTGTTTTCAAGATATTTATCCCTAAAACACTTAAGTTTTTAAGCTGTTAAAATTGTCAGTGCTCTGACCAGCTTCCATGGCTTCTGTTTAGAGTGTGCTTTCATGACTGAGAATGTCAATGTTGGAGAGTGCTTGAGTGGCAAAAAATGGAGTGAGGGAGATGAAGGTTTCTGTAAGAAATTATCCCCTGATGTCCAATTTCTCAAGAGGCTTAATGACTTTGCAGATTGAGATGCTGCTGTGAGAATAAATGCTGAGTATGCAGCAGTGTATGTAGGTTTTATGAATATTGGAAAAAACCTCAAAAAGACGCCTTTTTTGATATAATGTCTTCAAATGAATTGTGTTGCATGAAATCGTCATGAAGAAGGCTTTGAATCTTGTGAATTCAGTTTGAGTTTGTCATTTACCTTCAATGGACTAAAAAGATTTCAGTGAAACTCACTGAAAAGACTTTAACCATTTTGTTACTTTCATAACTTTTTCTCTTCAGTTTGGTTCAGCAGTGGTGTTTAGCTGGACTGGTTAGACTAAGTTAGCAAGTGGTATGGTTTCTGTATAGGTGTGTAGTGTGTTGTACACTTGAAATGAAGACATAATTAGACACTTAATTTTGCTTCCATTCGGCATCTTATAGCTAATTAGTTACTTGGGTTGCTTTACTTTGCATTACGTTGTTTTCATTTGATTAAGTACAGTTCTCTAAGGGTACAGAATTAAGAACGTACTAATTGCACAACAATTTTGGCACGTGTAGATTGCCTCAGTGTCACCTAAGGACAAAGATTTCTCTGCTTACATTGTTGGCTCTATTCTTTGTGCCCCGTGGGCAGATGTGTCAGAGCAGACACTGTGCTCTCCAAAATCTCTTCCTCGCTCCTGCAGTCTAGTCAGAGCTTGTTGGCAGTGTCTAATGTAGCTACTCGCCCTTGGAAATGTCTTGATTTCAGCTTTTAAACGTCCAGACCCACTGGTTTGGTGAAGTTTGGTTGGTGGTGGGATAGAAAGGTGATCTCAGAGCAGAGACCCAAAGGTATTGTGAATGCAACACGGTGAATTATGCCTGGAGAAACAGCAGGCTTCACCTGGGAGCTGTCATGAGGTGGATGGGCAATTGTGGTGTGCTCTGTGCATCCCCTGGGCTGGCTGGGAGTAAATTTTGATTGTGGGCATTGCTGGGACTATAAAATATTTGAGCACAATATTTCTAGAAGCAAGTTTCCCCCAGGCACTGAGTGTTCCGGAATAAACATGACTTTATTATAAAGTGCTTGCTCTGTGCTTGTGAGCAGATCAAGACGTCCTTTTTTTGCATTTTACTTTGAACATCAGTTATTGATGTGAGGCACCGAGTAGACTCTAACCTGTGCCAGCTAACAAGGGGAAGCCAACAGAAACGAGAAACACTACAATTAAACTTTTGTTGGTGCAGTGCTGACTGAAGCCTGAGTGTGTCCAAGCATGTGGTGTTCAAACAAGATACATATTTCTCCCTGTGGAACTGCTTTTCAAAGGGAATACTTGCTCTTATGAAAGCTATGGCTATAGTCGAGTAAATATCTTTAGGTGTGCTCTGCCATGAGAAGAGGTGCAGGTTGTATCTCTTGTGAAAGTCACGACTTCTCTCTCCTGTCCCACATATCTGATTAAAGCTGTAACTGTATGCTTATATTTGGTCTCAGTTAATCAAACCCTCTTGAATATACTTAGACGTGTGTCAAGGTTGGTGTCCAGGTGCTTGGTGGGCAGTGTTGCTGGATGTTGTTGTCATTTAGTGTGGAGTTTTACATTGCCCTAAGACAGAGTTAGGAGAGTCAGTACCTCCACATCCATGTGCTGACACAAGGGCCAGTGCACAGGGACCTTCCCTTGGAATGGATCTCCTCTACCCATGAACTAGTCAGGTGTTGCAAGTGTAACTAATTGGAATGAGAATATCCTTTGGCTAGGGCTGCATTAGAAAACTCAAAAAAATGCCATCGTTTTTGGCATACTAAAAATGGTAGCTAGTTTTGAGGTCTTTTACAGGAGCCCCTCATCTCCAGCAGAACCGCAGTGATTTGATGTTCTTGTAAAGATATTTAAATAGAGACTAGTGAAGTTGTAAAGCATAAGCATTTTTTTTGTTACTGAGGCTAGATTTGGATGTCTATTAAAATAATAAGTGGCACTTAAAAACCTTTAGAGAATGTATTTTAAAAAGGTCCAAATGTCATGGCTGTGGTTTTGTGCTGTCAGAATTAGTGCTTTTGTTTCTTGAAATGCTGTCTTTTTTTCCCTGTGGAGCAGATGCCCTCATTCCAGAGGTGGCAGCCTTGGCTCTGCCTCAGCTGCTCCTTTGCATTTAGCTTTGGATGTTGCCTGTTCTCCTCATTGGAAGAGACAGAAAGCTACTGAAGTGTCAGAGTGCCTAAAAGGATTGAATCCTGATTTTAATCAGCGTGATTGCAAAGATTTGCCCGCCTTTGGTTAAGAACTGTAAGCTACTGACTACTGTGAAAAAGTTGTATGTAAATCATCAACTTTGATATTGTTTCGTGGCTCTCAAAGCTGGTTAAGCAGGGAAGAGTTGCACAGCAGGTGATGGTGTGACTATCCCTAGGATCTGTGTTGTGTAACTTAGGTGACTTCATTAAAAGTTTGAGATTTCTGTACAGTTGCTGTTACCTGCAGAAGTTCAATTACCAATGTGTTTGTTGGGCCCCTCATTGGTCTCATGGGGACCCAAGTATAGGAGTGGGATGGGCCCAGCTTGAAAAGCTGTCTAAAACGTTCTTTTACAGCAAGCTGTCTGTTACCATAACTTCTGGCCCATTCCAGGGGGTGAAGTGGCTCTGTAACAGGAGAGCTGGTGGAGCTCCCCAGCCAGAGCTGGATCCGTGCCGCTCGTCCCCGCTCCCCTCGTGCCTGTGCTGCTGGCAGCTGCTGCCACGACTGGGGGATCTGGCTCTGGAAGTGGGACAGGATGTTTGCTTTTGTGGAGTGCAGTTGTTGAGGAAATTAAACGAAGGAATCTCTGAAAGGGCATGCCACCTACATCAGATTAGGCCGTTAAGATGAGGGTTGTGAGCATACTTTAAAGCACCTTATCAGGAGACCTTGGGGAGGATGTGCTCCTGATAGCCAGCGGTGCTCGGAAAGCTGCGTTGCGTCACGTCTCTTTGGACCATGGAGGTGGCTGGGGTTGAGTACACAGAAGAGGGAAATCTTGAGGAAATCTGAAGAAGCTGGTTTATCCAAAGCTGTGAGGCTGGAATTCTGGGGGGATGTGCAGGGGGAGGCTGTTCCTGGCCACCCCAAGGCGTTGCACAGTCTCTCGCATGCCAGCAGCTGGCCCGTGCGGTGACAGATCGGGAGGAATGCGCAGCATTTTAAGTGTCATAAAGCTGGATATCCTTTGCTCAGCATATTTCCTGTCCTCAAGAATTTATTTTTCAGCAGTATTATTGGCAGAAAATTCACAAAATGGAAGTGGGGGAGGGAAACTTCAGAAGATGAGCTCCTAATTTTCCCATCTTAAGTGAAGAGGTAGAAGTTTTGGAGAACAGAAAAATACACGCCCCTTATGTAGCAGTAAACCACCAGCATGCCCAGTTGCACATTGAATATTCAGTGATTTGTATTTATTGCTATCAACAGTGTACAGCAATTAACCCCTAGTTTCTTATAAAAATGAGACTTTTGAACACTGTTGATTAAAATGATATTTAATTCCAAAGAGGGCTGAGCCTTGGGACAGGGATAGCCTGACTGACTTCCACCAGGCTCTGTTGCATGTTTTCCCTTTGCGTTCATTAATGAATTAAAGCCTAAATCATAAAGCAGGATTTAATTGGTGATTTGTGATCTGGTTAATCCCACAGTGAAAGTAAAGTGTGCTTAGCACTGCTGCCACTGCTCCCCCATTGACGGCGGGGTCGCCGCCGCAGCAGCAGAGAAGTGCTTGTAGCTTCCTGCTAGGAAAATACCTTTGTGAGGCTGTTTGTATATGCTTCCTTCTGTAAACTTCAGATAGAATTCACTCGATCCCATGAATGTGGCTGCGTGTTCTGGGTGGCTGTTGTGAACAAAGACCTTCAGCTATTAAATACAATGAGAATTTTCTGTTTACCGTCTATTTTCCTGTTTGTGTGTGTGTTTCTAGCAACAAGTATTTTCATAAAGGATTCATTTTCCTGTAAGTTTCTCAAACTTAGCGACATGTATTTGGCAATTCAGTAAAATCTGTGGGAGAGGTGAGGCATTAGTGAAGTACCCTGTTCCTATCTTCCCCCTGCTAATAAAAAGAGAAAAGAATTTGGTAGGTGTGTGGCATTCCTAAGGTTTATAGCTGGAATTTGGTTTTGGAAACATGAGGATTATGGTGTGTGTTAAATTTAACCCATTTTCCCTGCACCCCCAGCACCCAAGAGAAGGTTTAGTGAAAGAATACTGAACTTAACCTTGCTGAGATTGCACTTTTTGAGGCCGGAGTAACGTGTTATAACAGAAATCCAAGTTGATGAGAACATTTTAGTTGTGATGCAAAAATGATCTGGAATCTTTGGTATGTGCCAGTGGCAGGAGCTGCACTCCCCGGAACGCGTGTAAGGCTCTGGCATGCAGGCATGCTGGGAGTCAGGGCTCAAGGACACACTGTCAGCCCTCACGGGATTTACTAGCAGGTTAAATCCAGGGAAAAAGGGAGGGAGAATTTGGGGTTTTTCTCTTGACCGCTTTAGTAGTTCTTTGAACTTGCTTATTTCTGAACATGGCTTAAAGCATTCCAAGGGTCTTAGGATAAATGAAGGTATTTATACCCATTATGGAGATGAATGTACATAAATGTGTATATACATACCTCGTGACTTGTGAGGTGATAGCAAACCTCTGTGATTAGATATGGGAGGAGTAGGACCCTGAATGAAGCCCACAGGAGATAAAATTGCCAAGGGAAACTGCAAAAGCAGTCAGCAGATTTATTGTATTGATGGACAGTGGGCTGACGCTGCTGTACTGAACAGAACCCACCTTGTTTTGGTTTTGGGGCCACTGGCTTATCTTAAGATACTGCAGTATGGAACCAGCAGTGAATTCCATGCACCTGTTCTGCATGTTCATATCTTCTTGCTGCTGCTTAGGTTTCTTGAATTCATGTTTTTAAAAATCTGTGACCTCCGCCTTGTGTTTGACTATGTGCTGCACTGATTTTTAACATAAATGCCTAAAATCAAGACTTTATCCTTTTTCTGGCATAGCTATTTATATTTGAGATGGGGAGCTGACTTACTGTAGTTCTACATTACCAGTTTGCCAGTGGCTGAGTAACTTGATGACAAATGTAGATCCCTGTTACAGTATCAGTTACAGGTCTGACAGCTGGTGTAGAATGTTTTACTGTGCTACATTTCTTTTCCTATACTGATTCTTCCTAGAGGGAGTGGTGATTCCTGGGACTGACTCTCCAGTCTGTTAGCTGGTCTAAAAATCCTAGTGGCTCATCAGCCAAGTATCTGTGATGTTAGATACCTCCACATTTCTGCAATTTTTTAAAATCAGCTTTCTGTTAATCTTCAGGAATTCTTAATCCTTTTAAAAATCTCAGTGATGCTTCAGTATTAATGCTATAAGCAGAATGCAGTCAGGGATTGTACAACTGCTTTTTCTTTGTTTATTATTAGCCTAAGTACTGTGTCTACAGGCAGGAGGCTCAACCCACTATGTTTGTCATAAGAAGTAAATTACTAGTAACAGAGTGACTTCCCTTAATTTGGTCAATTCAAGAAGTGTTCAAAAAAAGCCTTAAAGAATATGGATAGCTGATCTGTTAGTTCAGACCAAGTGCTCTTTTGAGATTTCTGTACCACTAATGTATATCCATGAGAAGGGGGAAAATCATCAGCTGGAGAGCATCTCTTTAGTTTCAGATTTAAAGACAAAAGTTGTACAAGTTGCGGTTCTGATGGAAATAATAATGATAATCTTGTTCTTCATGTCCCTTGAGCAGAGAAGATGCTGAGGGTGAAGCAGCTGATAGTTGTGCTGAATTTCATAGCACTGAAGTGTTTAAAACTGTGGTGGACAATGATGACTTTCTGCTGAGCTGTAGCACTGATTTAGATGTGTTGTGCTCTGACAGGCTCTGTGAGCTGTAAGGTATCTCTGGCACCTGTGGGATGATGAGGGGCAAGCTGTGATTGAGATTATTCATAGAGGGCTTGATGCAGCAACACTTGGGAACACAGAGCACGATTAGAAAAAAATCGTATGGCTGAAGTTTCAGCTGGGGTGATGGGAAAAAAATAGTCCAAATTCATTAAGGGTGAGGGAATTTCCTTAGTGAGCTCTGGGAGGAGGATGAGGTGCTGAACAGCTGTTTGGGATTGTGCAGTTTCTCTGCAGCATGCATCACTGCTTGTGTTCCCATCAGCAGGTTAAACCTCCTCTGAACACCCAGGCTGTTCTTCTGTACCAACCTGGAGTTATGATTAGGAACTAGAGAGAGAAATGGGAGGAGAAATATGTTCTCATGAGAGAGAGTGGGAGTGTGGTTTTCTTTCTACACTATTACTTTTGGGAGTCTTTATAAAAATTGTTGCATGGACATGTCATCTTCCTCCCCTGCCCCAAGAGTGATATGCCATGGTGTAGGTAGAGAATAATATCAGTTTTACTTGTTTTTTAAACCAGATATTAATGTGTCAAATGATGACAAAGTGTCCTCCCCATAAACTGGGGAATAAATACAATCTGCTTGAATCTCTGGGACCTGTGGAGCCTTTAGCTGGGAGAACAACTGGTGTTATTGGGTAGGTGTTTGTCACTGATTAACTGTGGACTGTATTGTTAAGGTGGGTATCTGTGTGGGCTCTGTGCTGCCAAAATGTGACTGAGCTGGGTCAGAATGTAAATATTAAAGAATTGAGATTGTGCCGTACTTTCGGTGATAACACCTGGGTGTTCCAGTTTATTCACACAAACTGAGTGTGCCTCGATAGAACTCCCCTGGGAGTAAAATCTCGTTGGGTCATGTGTCAGTTATATCATTCAGGTAAGATTGAGCACAACGAAATTTCACTGGGAAAGCTTTTTTTTTGCCCAAGTCCTGTGCTAATGTGGTCAGAACCCTGCAGGCAAGCTCTTGCATTTGGTCAAAAAAAGAAAAAAAAAAGCTGCTGTCAAGCCACATTGAATTTTTCAGATTTATTTATATACATATATACTATATTTGTATATTTGACCTCAACTCAGTGTAACATTCTTTGCTCCATCAGGATTTCTATGAATTTTTCTTGCAGTAGGCAAAGAGATGCATGTCCAGGAAAAGCTGAAGGCTGTCAAGGCATGTGGTGGTAAAATGCTTTATATTTATGAAAGATACTGCAGAAAAAAAAATACTGCAATGAATTAGCCTTTCTTGTAGTTTCAGTCTTTTTATCATTTGGCTTGCTTCCAGTTGAGTTATGAGGTGGGTTTTCTTATATTTGAAGGACTTGTATATTTTGTTTGCACTTGAATATTTTGTTTGTTTGTGTACTGAAATTCTCTGGGTGAACTGTATATTTGTACCTTTTCACCAACCCCCCCAGAACTGTTTGCTGTTAAGGTAATTTTCCCCACTCCCATATGCTAACTAAGCCCATTTCTTGAAATTCCGGTTTACCTATTTTAAGATGCAAAGCTAACTATTTTTCTGTGCTTTTCTGAAATTTTTGTATTCTAGCTGGAGTTATAAATAAAAGAATAAATCAGAGAACATGGTAGTGCTTGTTTTTTTAAAAATTTCTTCCCAGAAAGCTGAAATCCTCTGAATGGTTACTGCTCAAGATGATCACAGTCAAAAAGATTTTGTGTAGCAAGACTCAAAGATAAGCTCTGCTTTGTTAATGATGAGTTTATTGCTGCTAGTCTGAGCTTGTACAATCAATCTTCCCCATGTTGTTAAGTGGCAGGCAGGTTGTTTGTGCCAGCCTGGGAACCAGATGAGGTTGGAACAGTGTGGAGTGTCCGTGGGGCTGGGGGTGCTGTTAGAGAGACAGGGAGAGGGAAGGATGAACTCTGCTATCTCACAGAGCAGTAATAAAAGTGCGTCTGTCTTATCAAGTCACAAACTTTTTTTTTTGTCATGACAAAACCCCACTGATGCTTGGTAAGACCAACCTCTGCAGAGAACAGCTTGGAATGGGCTGCCCAGGCAAGTGGTGGAGTCACCAGCCCTGCAGGTACTGGAGAGAGGTGTAAATATGGCACATAAGGGCACGGTTTAGTGGAAGAAATGTCACTGCTCCCTTCACAGGTGAACCCCGTGCTCTTAATGGTCTTTTCCAACCTTTCCGACCTCTTCTTCTTTCTGTGGATTTCTTATCTGTATTTGAATAGGCTTATGCACCTCTAAAGTTTTAGGAAGTAGTTATGGAAATTAATTTCTCTAAGCGTAACAAGGGAAAATGAAACTTGAGGTACATGTGATATGAAGCTTGAGAGATGGTTTGCTTTCTGCTGCTTGTCTGCTTAAGTGTTTTTGCTTGACTGGAATTTTGTCATCTAAAGGATGTGGAAAATTCACTTGAGCTTCAAGGGTTTAATTAGCTTCTTTGGAGCTGTGTGTGCTTGTATCAATAGGGAAATATAAAGAAGCATGACTGTCCCCTTTTTGATTAAACATTAAACTTTGCATTTTAAAAAAATTAGTTTGCAGGAATTTACTTTCCTCTATTTAGCTCACTCTGGTTCTTATTATTGGCTTGTGTGTATCTATATATTTATCCTGACTTTTCACAGCTTTCTTAGAAGCCCCTTAAGAATACTGCTGATACCTGAAAGCTGTGGAATCAAAGTCAATAGGTGAAATATTAGGAAACTTTAATTAACAAGACTTGTAACTTATTTATGAGTAACTCCTGTAACTGGTGGGATTGAGACTGCTGTCTTTTGACTTCACCCAGGGTGGGAAGAGCATTTCTTCTGCTGGCACCGTGCCTTGAGCCTCCCTTTCAACCAACACTTCTGGCTTTGGTTGTGCTGTTGGTTTCCCAATTCATAAGATGAGCTGTTCAGTACTTAACTGTATTTATTATTATTAAAGACCAATACGGTTGACTGAGAATAATTGTTATCTTTCCATTGCCTGAATGGTTTGGCAGAGTATGGGAATGAGCTTAGAAGGGTGAGGATTCAGAATTAAATTGCATACAGACCACCTGAGTGCTGGATGACCCCACTGGATTGTCCTTGCTGTATAACCAGAACTTTTCTCTCTGTATGTTACATGTGCCCCACTTCAGACAGGAAGTGAACCCCGAAGGTTCTCCCTTTTAAACCATTTAATTGATAACCTGAGCGTTCTAGCTGCAACAGGTGACATATTCAGCACAGCATTTTCTGTCTAGATAGAGACCCTTTGTCTTCCCACCCTAAAGAAAACAAACACCATTGGTGCTCTGCATTTGAGGATTTGGGTTTTTTTTTCATTCATTGATGCTTTATTATCGTTGGAGCTAAAAATCAGATACCTGGAGTGGGAGAGGCTTCTTTCCTGTAAGGTTCTGGATACCAAAATTACTCAATCAAAAATGGAACAATGACTTGACTTTGTGTGCCTGGTTTCTTTTTTGCTGGTGAATTTCACATCTTTGTTTAATGTAAATTCCTGTCTATCTCCAATTAGAAGAAGCCTTCATAGGCAGGAAGTATACTGACTTAATTTTCATGAAGCAGTTCAGAAAAGTAAAGAAATCCTGAGAAATGTACTTAAAGCTCTGTGAAAGTGAGGGATGGTGTAATAAAACTTCTAAACTTTTTTCCTGATGCTGAAAGGCTGTGGAGCGATGGGGTTTGGGTGGTGGGTCTTCATTTGGTTTTCTTGTTCCTGATGCAGTTTAAGCGCTTGGATTTTGTGAGCATGATGATAACGGGCTCAGCTTTCCTGCCCCATGAGAAACCTCTCCGGCAGCCATCCAGAGGTGCTCCCTTGCAGCGGCTGCCCCGTGTGAATGCTGCTCCTGGATCCCAGGGCGGAATGGGAGATCTCTCAGGAGTGCTTTCCCACAATAACACAATGAGCCACTTTGTCAGCACGGCAGCGTCAGCCCGGAGTCAGGTTAGCGGGGAATGGCGACAGCGGCCGAGTTTGTGTTGCACAAAGGTGTGCTGAGACCTTGTTGGAAATGGGATTTGGTATGCAGCCTTTTCAAGAGCTGCAGATTGATATGATAGATAGCCTTTTTTTTTCTTTCTGCTTCGTAGTTTAGTTGGGGTAAAAAAAAATAATCCCCACCCCATTGGTTCCAGTAGATTCCCCATTGCACAGGAATTCCAGGAGAGATAACCAAGGTCTTTGTGGTATTATTGCAGAGAGATTATTATTTGAGGGAACAGAGTTGAAGGGGAGGGTATTTATCGACAAATGCAGTGCTTATCAACCTGTAACCATGATTAATACTCTGGCTATTAAATGGAAGAAGAAAGCAAATAGATGAAGCATAGCTGTGCCTTATCTGACTTTCACCTTTGTGCGGGAAAGTCTCTTTGCATAGAGGCTCTGCCCGTGTCTGTGGGCACGTTCTTGGGCTTGCAGCCCTGATCTGGGGGAGCTCAGTCCTTAATGGAAGCATTAAGAGTGTGTAAAGATGTACTCTAGTACAGTTGTTTGCAGGATCAGGGCCAAATTTGTAGACAGGTGTAGGTCTGGACTAAAGGGAGTTGTTCCTCCTCACACAAATTGCTTCAGGCAAATAGCAGGTTATTCCAATTTTGTTCAAATTTACTGAAGGTCTTGCGAGACTCTGTGAATTTTACTTGTAAATTGCTTTTGTCAGAAGCAATGCAAAGTGCAGAGAACCTGAAAAGGGTGATCATTTATTTAGAAAGTGTCCAGTGTTGTCTCTGTTGCCCAGAATGGCTCTCTGCAGTTCAGGGACCAGTTTGTGCTCTGGGTGCAGGGAGGGCTGTTGGGCCGCTGCCATCCTTCTCTCCTTGCCCTGCTAATGGGGCACCACAGCTGGAAGAGCTCTGTGCTTTCCTGCTGACCTGTGGAGAGGCAGGTACCATCAGAGAATCAGAGTGGTTTGGGTTGTGAAGAGCCTTAAAGCTTCTCATTCCACCCCATGCCGTGGGCAGGGACACCTTCCACTGTCCCAGGCTGCTCCAAGCTGTGTCCAGCCTGGCTGTGGGCACTTCCAGGGATCCAGGGGCAGCCACAGCTGCGCTGGGTCACCTGTGCCAAAGCCTCATCACCCTCACAGGCAAGAATTTATTCCTAATTATATAATCTAAGTCTACTCCTGCTTTGTCCTCATCCTGTTTCTTGAAGACTTGTGTTGTTCTAGAACAGCACAGAAATGCTGAATGCAGTTGGGAGTGTGTTGTACAGCTGGCAATTAAACAACACCCAGCACTCTCTTAACTCAAATGTCTCTGAGGGTGGACAAGCAGCAACAAATTAGTTTGAAATGTTAATTGCTGTTTGTATTTTTGGGAGTGCATAAAATAATTTACTTGAAAAGAGAAAAAAGTTTGAAGTAGTTGCTATTTTAAAGCCAAGTTGTGCCAAAACCGACACTAAAAATCATGGAAAAAAAAAGTAATTGGCCACTATTGTGCAAGAGGTAAACTCAGACTCATGGCTGAAGAATTGCTGTGAAATAGTGTGAGAATTGTGTGCTTGAAAACTTCTCTATTTTTGCAGCTACATCCCTCGTGAGTCCCTTTATCCGTTGTGATTAATACGGAGGAAGGTGAGGAAAGAAAGGTGTGAAAACAAAGAAGGAAAGGAGTATAAATAGCAAAAATTACTCACTTAATTTTCAGATTGAAGAAAAAGCACAGAAAAAAACATAGTGAGAGTGAGTTGTATACAAGTTGTCTCTGCAGCTTGCTCTTCTGCCAGCAGTGCAGGCGTAGCTGTGGTGTGTTTGCATGTTTTGGAATTGATTTTTGAGCAGCAGATGAATTTGCTGCTCTAATACTATTTGCAGAAGCGAGATTGCTGTGGAACCATTGGATTAGCTTCTCTGCCAGTGGCTTTCTGCTCAGCCATAGCTAATATAAGCCTAGTAAAAATTTTGAAGGTCTGTTTCACCCCCAGTGTATTTTATTCCCTTAAATCTAGTTTCACTAGGTTTGCACATGAATGGGATGGCCTTCAGGCACTGCCCACCCCAGCTGTTGGTGGTGGTGGGAGGAGGGCGAGCTTGCTTTTCCTACAAGAGCTTTCACAAGATTTCCCCCTGGAAAACCGAGGGGAAAAACCCCTAGTGGGCTGAAGTTTTTCTTGGGTAAAAGACTCCTTTGTGTGCCAGGCTGCTTTATTCCAATATTTCATCAGAGCTGTTATCTGCTGATTCGCTTTACTTGCCTTATGAAATAAGACACTCCAGCATGATGCAGTTTGACCTGATATCCCCATTCCTGATGCTCGTTTCTGCTATGTGTTTGAAGTGACTTGGTTATTCCATTTCTTCCCAAGGTTAAGCTAGGAACCAATTGTCAAACATTCTTCTGTTCCTGAATGACAGATGTTTCCTATGAGGGGTGTGCAGCTGGATACAGTACAAATTTGTTGTTCTTTGAGATAATGGAGTTTCAAGCCTGGAAAATTTGATGTCAAATTTTAGGTCTAAATAAATACAGACTACTGAAAAATCTTCATATCATTACCCTCTGGATTGCTGCCTTGGGGATCTAACACCAGTGTGGGGGAAGAAAAACTTGCTTTGATTCTGTGTAGAATTGAATACTGCTGATGATTCCATCTTCAGAGATGGAATGTACCATGCACATTGAAATGTGGCGTTGTTGTTTAAAATAAGCTAGAGGGGAATAAACCCACTGATTAATGACAGTGGTTAAGTTTTGAGAGGATGTTTACGCTTTTCAGCTTGCTGGAGATAGGATCCAGCTACTGTGGCCTTGTCTGTGAAATGGCACAGAGAGCAAGCAGCAGGCATTTCACTACCTCTTCATAAAATGCCAGTGGATTGTGTGGATGTATTCCCTCTAATCTGTTTTCTTTTGTCACAACAGATTTTTATAACTGCATGTATTTCTTCAAAATTGTTATGAAGAAGCCTGTCTGTTTGGATGCTTCCAAATTAATCTACCGTGTTTGTAATTAAACAGAGAAAGAATGTGTTCAGGTTTCAGTGGCGCTTCAGACGGATGTGATTTAACTAAACTAATGAAGGCACATCAGACAAGACAAATTCCAGACTGTTTGTGCCTTGACCAACCATCTGTGCACATACCTCCAGGTACTGCTCATGTCTCAAGAGGCTTTTCTACATGAACAATTATTACCACTCCTCTCAGAATTGGAGTGGCAAGCCATGGCAGGAGTCTCTTGAAAGCAGCTATATTTACCACTCTGCTTTTCAGTGGAAATACAATTGTGTTATGTATGTTTTAATTAATCCTGAATTTCAACGTGTGCTGTACAAAATACAGCAGGCAAAGGGGACAGTGTGTAAGTTGTGTCATCTCTTGCACATTAATTC
Source organism: Bombycilla garrulus (assembly GCA_013400315.1). Lineage (NCBI taxonomy): Eukaryota > Metazoa > Chordata > Aves > Passeriformes > Bombycillidae > Bombycilla > Bombycilla garrulus. Next base: position 1,975,081 of record VXBU01001756.1, read on the forward strand.
CAGAATCAGAAGGGATGTGCAGAAGGAGCACACCTCATTTGGAGCTTTCCTGGTGGGTTGTAGACCCATATTAAATTCTTTGTGTCTGAGAATATGTGTGTACAAATAAGGCTGTGTATACATATTCTCCTTGTACATACTAGCAATTTTTTCCTAGTTTTTTTTTTTTTTCTTACCCAAAAGATTATTCAAAACTACTCTGGAAAACCACCTATTTCTTCAACTATATAATAACCAGCAGTAACAGGATTTGACATGCCAGACTTTGATAGGGTTCTTCAATTGCACATATAACATCCTGAAAAAACCAACTAATTTCAGGACTATTTCTCTTTGTGGAAGGACAATAAGATATGCTGCAGGTAATGGCTTCTGTGAATATGAAATGATTTTTTTTAAATTCCATTGTATTTTGCCATATATATTTTTCCAAGTGAGTTGTCATCTAGAAATATTTGAGTCTTTCCCCTTTTCAAGGGCCTGTGTTTCTAAAGATGTGTTTGACCTCTCAGTGTGCCAGGTAGGACTCCCTCTGACATGAACCTATGATTCCACACATTTTTTTGACCATGGCAAAGCCCTTTTAAGCAATTCGTCCTTCCTCTTGTCCTGGTTGTAACAACACAAATGTTTGAGGGTTGGTGCAGTAGATGGGGAACCCTGCTGTGTTCACATTAGCTGTGCAGGTGAGGCTACAGGTTTCGGGCTGGCCGTGCTGTTAGGATGTGCTTTGGAGGATGCAGATCAGATATCACAAATCCTTTCCTTTTTGGGTCAGAGAACTGCCAGTTTCTGAACATCCTCACTGCAGACCCTGGTCTGCCAGAGGAAATGTCTGGTGAGGGGAGAAAGGTTGCCTTGTGATTGCTGATCAGCAGGGCAGTTATGACCACTTTGGCTTTTGGTAACACCAGAGCTGGCTTTGCCCATGGTTGTAAAGCATTAAAGAGGCTCCTGCTGGCTTGGATCTTTTCTGTGGCCAGTGCAGCAGGCTCTGTGCAAGGGGAGCTCACCCAGCCCACACAGCATGGCAGAAGAGGGGCTCCTGTAGTACACGTATTAAAGTAGTGGTAGAAAGGAGCCTCAGGCTGTGTAACCCTGTGTGTGTCCCATCTGTGTGTGAGCTTTGTCATGGGCAAGTGCTGAGGGGTTTTTTAGGCTGGAAAGAGAAAGTTCTTCCATTTTAAGTTTGTACTGTGTGAGTTTCAATTTTTTTTACTAAGGCTAGGATTAAAGGCAGGGTAGCATCTTACTCTTTTGCAGCATTTTCTATTCAGGCAGAATACCTCTATATATGCACTGCAGGAGTAAAATGCGTGTTTAGCGCTGTATTTTAGTTGCGAATTAAATAAACCTGGGTATGTGGCGCTACTTAGTATTGAAAACTCTCTGTCCTTGTTTGTAGTACAACCTCTGCAATTCCAGATGATTGTGATAAAAAAGCAGAACACTTTGTTCAGGAACTTTTAATGGTCTGCTGCAGGGAAATAAAAATCAAGTCTTTGCAAAGAGCAGTCACAGGACTCAATATTCACAACTCCTCTTGCTTCTGCCAGGTTCTCTCTGCATTTGTCTGCCATAGCTGGAAGAGGTTCTTTGGCTTTGTAAAAGACAGAAGGTAGGAAGAAAATCACAGAAAGAAAAATGTTCTTGGCTTCCAGCCCTATAAATTGCATGGGTGAAACCTTCTAGGAAAAGTAGAATTGGGTATCTTGATGTGGTTCACAGTGCCTTTGGAATTTCAGGAAAACTGACGTAACCTGTTGGGTCATGTTATTTGACCATACATGGATGTTGGGTTTTAGATAGCTATGCTTTATTCTTCTGTGTGTTTTAATTTTCTCTCTAGTGCCATGTGCAACTAATTTATGTATTACTAATTCACATATTGAATTAATTTAAGGAGATGGAGTCATCTCAGGGATCAGTAGAAGGCTGCAGTACTGAATTGAAAATCAGTTTGCAACAGTAACGTGAAGGCATCAAAAGATCTGGGAGTTTTGTTTGGGGACAGACATCAAACTTGGATGGTTATTTCTTACTCGCTCTGCAGCAAAGTGGAAAGCTGTGATTTCCATATTCATGGAGGAAGCTAGACAGGGAGATGCAGCCTCTCACTCCATGTTGGCATTGTTGTGACCTGTCCCGGCCAAACCTAGGGAATGTAGACGCACAGGAAATATCTTTTTAAAATTTAAATATAGTCAGCTTTCTAGACAAAACCCCAAATTTGAGTTAGTACCTGAAAAAAAGCCTGTGGGTTAGTATTTGGCAGTTCATATTTTAGCTAAGGAAGAATTTTCATATCCTGGAATTTGACCTGGCTCTTTGAGTCGTGTCTGGTGTTTTCTTCCATCAATGTTCCCAATTTGCAGGAAAAAGAAACAGTTTGTGTGCAGACCTCACTTTCTTTGTATTAATCAGCTTTGCATCCCCTGAGGGAGGAGGAGCACTAGGCTTTAGGAAGAGTGTGAAAGTATGGCTAATAAATCTGTTCTCAGTAGGATGGATGAACAAATAAGCTCAAAAAGTGCGTGAGAGCTGTTTCCAAAGGGTTTGGCTTTGCAGTGAAGTCTGCCAGTCTCATGGTAGATGTCTTAACTCTGCCTGCAGTACATCTTTGTGAAATACTGCCAAAAACTCCTGCCAATGGCTGTGCCTTGTAGCCAGTACTGCTGCTGGTATCATTCTGGTGGGGTCGTACCAGACCTGACAAATAGAGGAAACCCTTTTTATTTATGATTTCTTGTTTTTTTGTTTTCTCCTTTCAAGTGAGGCAAGTGTAGACATGGCTGTAGTGACAAACCATTAATAAAGCAAAAGGAATGTAGCTGCAACACTTTAAATAATGACACGTAGCAAATAAATGTCAACATATCCGTTGTTGTGCCTGGAATGGAAATATTACTAGGAAAATATGTCACTTCAAGCTGCAGTATGGGGTTTTTTTTCCTCAAGAAAATAGTATCAGTGTGATGCTTAAACTTAAAGCTTGGTTTTTGGATTCAGAGTAAATGAACGTGTCATTTGTTTAGTGACTGGGATTTTGTTTTATATGGGTTTAAAACAGTTTCTATGAACGTTTTGTTCTTTACAGATAAACTTTAAATGTGAATATATACATTTGCACACACAAGAGCTATAGATGCATAAATAACTGCATGTATAGCTTGAGTAGCTGGAGGTACAGCTGGCTATTGACTAAATCGGTCAGTTTCCACTGAAAGCTGTTCATTCATGTGCTCTCAGGTGTTCATTATTGGGCTCTTTCAGTCCCTTTCTTAATCCCAAGAAGTTAAGAAATGGTTCAAATCCTCATGTCTTCTCTTCTCCCTTGTTAAACAAACAGAACCCCCAAAAAGTGAAGCCACACTGCCCTGCTTTCCTCCTCCACTCCTGAGTCCCAACACCTGTCAATATTGTTGTTGGACTTGGCTCTTTCTTGAAATGAAAATCTGAAACTTGAAGTAATGAGAAGCATTTGTTTTAGGATGTACCATCTTAACAACAGCTATATCCAGGCTTCTGGAGAACTTCTGTCCTGTAATTGAGCCTTGGATGAAAAGAGGGGTTTAATTTAAAGGTGGATGAAAATACATTGCCTCTGTTTAAGTCTTAGTGAAGTGATGATTAGAGAAGTTGTGTTTTCTCACAGATGAGAGCAGTGGAGAGAGCTGTGAGAGTTGTGCTAAATTTGGTACTGAGTTAAATTAAAATGCTGGTCTTGAGCTGTGTGGCTGGAGGTCACATTGCCAGGTTTGCACATCTTCTGAAAAACCGATGTGCTTTCAGTCTTCTGGTTCTGCTTAGGTATGAAGGGGCCTGTTTGATGACAGTGAAGAGATAGATGTGATTCAGTCTGTGTGGGCACTGCCATCACTCCTAAATCACACAAGTTCTCCTCCTCAGGGGCAGCTCTTGGTCAGGCTGATGTTTCTGATCACAAGGCCGTGCAGGTGATGGGATTGCAATGAGCTCTGGAGGAGGTTGATGGAAATTAAGACTGTATTTCAACTAAAGTAATAGTTTAGTTGTTGTACTAAAAAAAAAGAGTGAAGTCTAGCAGCATTTGGGGCCGGGGAGATGTAAGATTTGCAGTATCCAGCATCCAGGGAAGAAGATGCTCCAGCCCTGGTGAGGCTGGCTCAGTCCTTCATCCCCTCTGGAGCAGCTTAATTAAACTCCCAGTTTATGGCTCTCTAATTGTGTCCCATGCTCTTTGCCAAAATTTCCCCTTTATGTATTCTGGTGTACTCTGATCATCTTGTGCCAGCTGATCACCTATGCTGCCACCTAAGTCACAGCATATTTTTTTCTAACTTGAATTTGGGATGTATATGAAATTATTCAGGATGACTTTGGGCTTCTCTGGTATGAGGGATACTGAGGAGGCTGCTCACCCCTGGACATGTGAGGCTGCTCTGCTCAGGAGTCGTTGTGCAGAAGTCTAGATAAGCTGTGTGATGAGATCATCCATTTTATTCACTAGAGCTGTTATTGCCCCATAAACCAGCATGATGATACCCTTAACACTGAATTAAGACTTGTTTTTACAAGGCAGCTTCTCATGGTTTTACTGGTGCTCACGTATCACATCAGTTAGCTGTGAAGGGGGGAGGGTGTGCTGGAAGTGATGTGTGATTTTTCACAAATCCATGCGTGATGTCATCATTTTCTGTTGCCCTTCTTAGAACAGGGTGTTCAGAACACTGAGGATGTCAGTGCTGTCCCTCCTGCTCCAGCAGAAGCCTCAATCCTTTTGGGTCATGAAGAAGTGGAAGTCAGGTGTCTGGTCCTTGTTTTGTAGTGGCAGTTCATACTGTTTACAGGGCCCTAGAAAGAAAATAAAGGTGTTTGGCTTTGAAGTGTGGCTATTGAGTGAAATTGCTGTAACATCTGAACCGTGGGGGTGATGCAGTTCCAGGAGCTGTGGCAGCAAGCAGGAGGGTGATTTGAGAGCAAAACTCTCTTAAGTGTCTCAGAACCTTTCTATTTCAGCAGTGAGGGCTGAGGTTTGTAATTGTGGGAAAGAGTGGAAATCTGGTTAGCTGGTTTTTGGAATTCTTGCATGGAAACTTGACTTCCCAAGCTCTTGATCTTACAGTTAAAATCTCCGCTCAGAGCCTTGACCTCCCACACGCCTCCTGTTACAAAAGCAGGGCTCCTGCTTAAGCTCCTGAGGGGCAGAACAACCTCCTGAAGTACAGCAAGGTTTTTGCAGGGTCTCTGACTGATATTTTCTCTTGCAGGAAGTCTGTTGAGGAAAATTCTCCATGAATGTACGTCACAATGATGATGACCGACCAAATCCCGCTGGAGCTGCCGCCGTTGCTGAACGGGGAGGTGGCCATGATGCCTCACATCGTGAATGGCGATGGATCACAGCAGGTCAGAAACTGGCTGCCTTAAATCATCTGTTCCTGCCTCAACAAGATATTTTCGAGATGGGGAAACAGGTTTTTTGTAGCACTAGGGAGTGCAGAGTATTTCCTGGGATGTACAAATCTGCCTTTATGCTGAGAAGATGTTAAAAACAATGATCAAAGTGTTGCCACTAAATTGAACGTGTTTGTTTGCATGCGTGATCATTGAAATAAAAATAGTGGAATTGAAACAGTGGCTATAAATGCAGCATATTTGAGGGCTTTGAGGGCTTTGCAGAAAGTTCGTCTTATTTATTTGTGCTCACTCTTGTCCAGACGTCTCACTAGCATTTCTGGTGAGATTTTAAGATTTTAAAAATGCTGTGATGAGGAAAAAAATGGAAGTAAGAAAAGAAATGGAGAATAGCAGTGATGCCTGCTACGCTCACCATACCTTTCTCAGCAGGCCTGGGTACTACCCTGCGCTTCATTATAAGTAACTGATGTGAATTCTGAGTGGGTTTTTGAACAAAGGCAAGTTTACAGTTGCTTTTTTTTTTTTTTCTGGGAGATACTCTCTAATAAGCTTGATCAGAAGTTGGTGGAATGATTGTAATACCACAGCAATGCCTTCATTCATGATACAGCCTGGAGGTTCAGACTGGTGGGGGGTGGTAGGTTCCCAGATATGTCATCTTGGGGTCGAGATGTCTCCTTAGAGAACAGCTACCCTGGCAATATTTTTGTGTTGCTCAATTTGGTTCCCTCCTCATGTGAGACATTTCAGCAAAGTATTGGAACGAAGGTAAAAGCAAGTTGTCCTCCTTGAATCAGTACAAAAGGTCATTCTGTTACTTCTCATTCCCTGGTTCATTTGTTCCTCCTTCCAAGCTGTGTTTTGAGCTAGACCAACCTCAAGAGGAAGAGTAATTTCTGCTTTCCTTATGAACTTGTAAGTCTTTTTGGTTATCTGGGTTCTCATTATGATGTAAACTTTCATTATTGATTTGTTTTGGATTTTTTAAGTCATTTTTGTGAAGTGTTCTTTGACTTGAAAAAAATCAGAAGAGAGTGTTTTCAGTGGCTGTGTTTACCAAGTCCAGTATTAGTACACTCAGATGAAGGAACAATCCTATTCATACTGGAAAGGATAATTGTTCTTTGAGTACACACTTTCTTCCTTGCTGGAAACCACTTATCAGGTCAGACTGTCCTGTCAGTGGGTCCTTCTGTATTACAGAAAGAATAGGTGAATTGTTCTGAGCCCTCCTTTGAGATGGTGCTCTAAGCCCAGTCTTTCAATTTCCCCATCTTTTGAGCATTTAGCAGCCTGGCTTGGCAGATGCCTCTGTTGCCTTTAAAGTAATTTCTCAGCTCATGTTTTGCATAAAAAAAATTGCAGGTGCACTGGAAGCACATTGCTTCTTGCCTTTGCTGTGTTATACAAGCACAACTCAGTAGAACAGTTCTGGGCCAGGTCTCTCTCCTGTGTGTTTGCAGAATGATGCTTTTAGATCTCATCTCTGTATATCCTGAAGTACCTGTAGCTGAAATACCAGCTTTCCACAAGACTTCTTTGGCTTCTAGTCTGAATGTGCCTCATCTGTTGCAATAGCTCTTCTATGCTTTATCATTTTCATCCTATTCCTAAAGCTTTAGGTGATGTCTTTGTTTTTAAAAGTAAAGTTCTAAAAATGGAATGATATTGGAATAAATGCTTTGTTTGATCTTTGCAAATGAACTGTGTTAATTGCTCTTAACATTGTTTGTTGTAACATGGAAACAAATTTGCAGCGCTTGTTGAAAGAGATTTGCTTTAGTTACTTGTAAGGTGGGAAGAGCCTTCAGGATAGAGTCACATAGAAATGTCTTCCTGAAGAAAGATGGTTTATATGAGTCCATAAATAGATTCTAGCTTTAGGAGGACACACATTTACAGGCTGTAATTACATTGTCCATTAGAACCTGGTGCTGAGGAAGTATCACAGCAGAGCTGGTGGAGGACGAGGTGTGTGGAGTTTTCAGCCTGCAGTGTGGCCAGCAGGCAGGTCGGTGCCTCATGCTTTGGGGCTGACAGAATGGAGGTTCTGATGGGCTGCTCTGGGCACGCTGGCTCTTGCTCACCCTCATGTGTTACTGGATTTGTGAAGCCTCAGCTGTGCCAGCACCACAGAGCTGCGTTAGGAGCTGTGCCTGGAAATGCTGAGCTCCAGGGAAAAGCCTTTCCTCAAAAGGCCCATTCTTATACATGTAGAATAAAGCAGACTGGAGCTGGTGAAACACCTTGGTCTTGCCAGCAGCCAGCTGGAGAGTGAAGCAAAAGGCAAATCTGCCAGTGAACAGGCCTGCAGTGTAAGGCAATTGCATGGGAGCGTTCACTTGCTTTATCTTCCTGAGAGCAAGGGCTGCGCAAGGCAGGACAAGGAATGTCTCTGCCTGCTTGACAGTAATCCCTTTCCTCTAGACTGCCCAAAATGGCATTTCTAGCAGTGACTTTTTTTTTTTAGTTCCCCACACTTTTTTTCCACTACTGCTGACTGTGTTTAATGCTTTCATGTTGCTTCCAGAGCTGTTTCTGCTTCTAATCCACTTGTAACTCCTTAGGGGATTCGGGGAGCAATAATTAACCTTTTGGTCCAAGAATTTCAATGGTTTCCTGTAGGTACTCCGCTGCAATCTCTAAAAAGCTTGGAGTATAAAGTGGAGGGGCAGCTAGCTGTGCTACAGCACATCTGTACAGAATGTTGGGCTAATTAGTTGGCAAAGATTTATTTCAGCTTGGTTCACTCTTTGCACCTGCAGAGGTGCAGCAGGTTTTGTGCTTGGCTGCCCTTTGTAAAGCTGTGTTTACCAACCCTGTGGTTTGACCACTTGGCTTAAGCTTAGGCACTGCACATAGGGCTGTGTGTGCTTGTTCTTGTATTTTAGGGTCACAGGCTTTAAATGAGGGAGACAAGAGTACAGCTGAATGAGGAACAAGATGTGGTACTTCCCTGTAGCATAACAAGTCTGTGTACTTTGCAGACAACTGAAAGCACTTTACCTGGGTTTTATACTGAGCCACAGCATCTGAGCCAAGTAAATGAACTTTCTGCAAAAATTTAGGTACTTCTTCATGGTTTCTCGATTTATTAATTTATTTTATTTTTAGTGCTTCTTTGGCATGTGTTTTGAGGTTTGATAAATTAGGAGTTTCAGGATCTGCCACTTGTGGGTTTTACTGTAAAGAGCACTCATGGTAAACTGACTGAATTGCTTCATGCCTCTATTAATACATCTATTTTTTTGTCCAGTCAAAAAAAGGTTAAGCCCAGGCACTGTTTTCCAAGTATTCATTTAAAAAAGCCAGCTTTATTGTTTAAGATGTAGCATGTTCCCTGATTTTTCTTTCTGAGGAGATGCTGAAAGTGTTCAGCCTACCTGCTCTGTGTGACTGAGATGTGTTCCTGAGGAGAATATTGCACACAGAATGGTGTGAGTTCCCTGGTCCTTCGTGTGGGATGCACCTGGAAGTTTATTGGGGCACAGTCTTCTAAAATAGATATCAGAATGGATACAAGTGATTGTTCTGTTTTTCTGTGTTTTGTTCTTTATTTTCTTTCCCCAAAAGATGCAATGCATTCTGTGAGTTATGTGCCGTAGAAATTGTAAATACAATAAATTTTAATGGTTTAAAGCATTTGTGAGGAACCCGTGGCTGGATCCCAGGTGTTGCATATGATGTTGTGCTCTCCAGCTGTGTGAAGCATGATGTATCTCACGGAATGGAAAATTCACCACACTGGAAAATGTTTAATGTGGGGTTTGAGTAAGCCTAAGCCCTGCCAGCAGCTCCTTGACCTTAGTGAGGAAAATGTTCTCATAAGGGGGAAGTAGTTTAAATGAGCTCTGGGACTGAATTGCGTCACGTGGATTCAGGTGAATATCGTCCTGCTCACTGGTGTGAGGCCACAGGGCAGCTGGGGGATGATGGCCTGCCTTGAGTATGAATTTTCTGCTGTGGGCTTAAACTCTTGCATAAGTAAACAAGTAGCATACAAAAGAGATAATAGTTGGTCCTTAGCAGGTGGCATTTCTGCCTTTGTACGAGAGTGTTTCCCCACGGTGTGTATAGTTTTACATCATAGAGTGGTTTGGATTGGAAGGGACATTAAATCCCATCTCTTTCCATCCCCTGCCATGGGCAGGGACACTTTCCACTATCCCAGTTTGCTCCAAGCCCTGTCCAGCCTGGCCTGGGACACTTCCAGAGATCCAGGGGCAGCCACAGCTTCTCTGGGCCACCTGTGCCAGGGCCTCACCATGCTCACAATAAAGAATTTTTTTCTAATATCCAATCCAGAACTTCCCAGAGTCAGTTTATTTTTGAACCTGAGTTTATGCCTGCATTAGCTTTGTGGGCCCTTCTTTAGTCTCTTCCCCTGGCCATGAGAGTTGGATATTGGGAGCAAAGGAGGCACGAGTGACACGTGCTTGGCTTGTCATGAAAACTTAGTCTGGACATACTCTGTGGGATTATAAATATTTATAGTAGCTATGCGACTTAGTAACATTCATCATTCAACAAACATGACTTTCAGTAAAATAGAATGACATTCTTAAATGCAAAATCAAAGCAAAAAGAGCATTATGGAGATGATAAGCTTTCTCTGAGGATGCAGCAGGTACAGCTGGGCTTCAGCACCAAGTGGATTAAACTGCTGAATTAAACATCCAAGTACTTTTTAGGGGAAAGAAAAATCCTTTGGGGTGGTGCTGCTGACGCCCTGCTCCCAGCTGTCACGTGCTTCAGCTTTTTGGATGGGAGGAGGCCAAGGACTGAATGTGAGCTGGGGTGACCTCGGACACGAGGCCGCACCCTCGAGATGCTGCCAGCCAGCAGTGAGGGCTGCAAGTGACCCTTCAAGTTCTTCTCCTCTGTTGCCATCTCATAATTGTGCATACTTGGAGTGATGAATATTGGAAGAGGCATAGCAGAATTAAACATCATCTGGGTTTGTTTTCATTAAAATAGAGATGTTATCTTTATGCTTTTTTTTTATTGCTTTCCTTAGATTTTTTAATTAAAAGCTTTAGAAACGAGGCGTTCTCATGAAGATCCCTTGTGTGAAAGGAAAGAGGGAAGCTTCTTTCCAGGCTGCAGAATATGGTTTTGTTGTTTATGAGGACGTGGGGAAAAATAAATAATGGAATTAGTTTTATATACTTGGTGTGTATAAACAAAATAAGTTGCAGTGTGCCTTGACATTATTTATCCCAGGCAATTGGGACAAGTCAGGAGTGTTGGCTGGATGGTGCCCCATGTGTAATACTCAACATGTGCTGGCTTTAATGGTTTGGCATCAGCTCTGCATCTCTTGGGTCAGTGCTGTGCAGTTGTGAGCTCTGGGGGTTGTGTGCAGCATGGGGGGACTGCAGAGGGGACAGGGTGGTGGGATGGGTTATGGGGAACACCCCAGTACTCCAGTTTTGGGAAAGGAGAGGCTGGGGCTGGGTTGCAGCCTCTGGAAGGATCTTGCCTGAGGAGCCCGGTTGCTGCTCCTGGGTCTGAGGCCACTTTGGTTTCCTGTCCTCTCTTTGTGCCCAGCCCTTGCTCCACTGTTGACCCACATCAGTCGCACCTTGGCTATTCCTGTTTGCTCTTGACATTGCTGCCTTCCCCCAGCAACAGCCTGTAAATGTTTTCTGCGGCCTAGAGGTGGCTGATTTGAGCATCTGTCAATAAGGAATTATTTCCATATCTGTAACATTTTAATAGAAGCTACTGTAGATAAGTCCCAGGCTCTGCCCACAGCCTCGTGATGGGGGGGACAAAGCTGTGTGGCTGCTGCTCTACAGGAAACAAATTTGTTACTGGAACGATTTGTTTGTCTTCAAACCCCGTGTGGTTAGGCAAGGATGATGCTGCTTCATTTTGACTATCAAAAGCAACAGCTCTGATTGGGGATATCACCTTTTTTAAATGCAGAACCCCAAGGAGTTATTTTGAAGGGACAACTGCAGGTGTGCTAATGTGGACACTTGTGCTGGTGATGAACTCCTGGGACAGGAATTTGTACATCTTCTGCTGACTCTGGGGCAGACTTGTGCCTTGTGTAGGAAGAGGAATCCATCTGTCCTGCCTTAGGGACAAGATGGAGCTGCAGGGGGCATTAGTCTTGGTCCAGCTTCTCAAAATACAGACCCTGACTAAGTTCTTCCGAAGTTATAAACGTGTGCAAGGGCTTCTGGTTTATGTTAATCAAATTTGTTAGTAAATAACCAGCTCTAGGGCTGTTGGTTTAGACATGTAATGCAAATGAGCTGATGAAATATTGCTATGGTTCTTGGCCTCTTGGTGTTCTGGCTTCTTTGCTTGTTGGTTGTTTTGGATTTTTTTATTAAGCTGGATGACATTGCAGTTTGCTCCGCGCTTCTTTTGACCTGATGCCCGTGTCCTGTAGTGGATAATTCACGCCTATTCATAGCAAAAGAGCATTTAAATGCTGTCACTTAAATGTTGATTGTTTGGAGATTAGGGATGGAATGGCTTTGTGCCTTTTATCTTTTCTGAACCATCTACTGTGCTCTGTATGCTGGATCAGGTCCACTCCGATCAGTGCTCCCTGAGAAATGATTGTTCCAGACAACATAATGGCTTTCATATGTCACTTTCTGATTTCCAGCTTGTGCTTTAAAAATGTTGGTGGAATAATGGGTTTCTGTAGGATTACTGTAATTCGAAAGGTCATCTAGGTAATAATTATCTTATGCATTTGGCTTAAGGAATTCAGAAACACAACATGAATTCAAATTCTCTCTTTCCAGATTGAATGATTAAATTCTGCATGCAGATGTCCCAGAATATAAAGACCAGACCTAAATTTGGAGAGAGCTTTCATTAAAAAAATAGTAGATTAATCTTGGTACAAATCCAAAATTTAATTTATATCTTGATTGAACTTCTGACAAAGCAGTTAGAAGTGTGTTTAAAGTATTTTAGTGAGTTTCATGAGGAGCAAGGTGGGATAAATGGTCTCTAGTTCCCAGTGGAACTGTCCATTTAAGAAAGGATTCTAAATCATAGGTTTTAAACTCATTGTTCCAGACACCTGAAAATTAATAAAGATGGTACAGCATACTGTGAACTGGGACATATATTGGTGCTTCCTGGTCCTTATATGATCCCATCGTTTGCAGGAATCAGCAATGGGAGACTGGGTGATAGTTTTGTTATTGTAAAAATACTGTATCTGTTAATAGTTTATTACTGGTTCTGTGTGCAACTGTTCAACTGTGTGTGTGCCTACAGGTTTTGCTTAACTGAGGTCTGTTATGTGCAAGACTGAAATATAAATTTTTGAAAACAACGAATCAACTCCCCACTGCCGAGAACTTTTATTCCTGTGAACTTGAAATCCCATTATGAGTTTGTGTTGCATGTTGGAGTTTATGTCCTCTCTGTTCTCATGTGCCAGTGGTCTGAAGATTTATGTCCTTATCTACCAGCATTTGGTCAAGCTAAACACACCCTCAGGATTTTGGTGTGGAACTCAAAGCCGTAACTCTCACCTGTGTGCAATTCAGTTACATCTTCATTTCAGCTCTTAAACTGTAGATGAGTAGGTGGGTTTGAGATCTCTGCCTGCTCCTGGAGTCTGGGACCCACGGGTGTATTATGCCAGGCTGTTCCCTCCCTGCCTCCCCACCTCCTCCAGAAAAGGGATAGAACAGTTACTGTTTTGGGGAAATTTTAATCTTTTGGAGAGCGCAGTGAAACAAATGTTTATTTTTCTTTCTGCAGGTCTTTCTGGTTCAAGTTAATCCAGGTGAAACCTTTACAATAAGGGCTGAGGATGGAACCCTCCAGTGCATCCAAGGTAAGAGGATACACCAATGTGTGGATGAGCATTGCTTTGCCTTATGGAATACCTGTATAGTCATCTCTCCAAAAACGTGATGTGCAACTCTGAAAATGCGCTGAAGCACTGGGCAGGGAGGACTTGCAGACGTGGCTGCTCTCTGTATTCTAGGAGCTCAGTATCTCAGAATGAGTCATGCATTTCTTGGAAGTCCAGGAGGATTTCTCTCTTCTGTTATTTATCAGTCCCGTCTTGCAATCTCCTTGCATCTTTTCTGTGACGCCCCCTCCATTTAAACAGTGGAGGAGTGGGTGGTTCTTGCTTGTAGTTCCATCCCCATGGAAATGATGAATTAATAGTTGTTCGAGATAGACGTTACAGAAGCTTCCCTGAACGCCATCCAGGGTTATTTGGTCTTGATGAGCAATAATAACAGCAATTTAAAGCTGCTTGTTGAGATTTATAGCCAACATGCTGTGTGGTAAGAAATTGGTCCATGTGGCAATTAACAGAGGAATAAAGCTGGCTACTCCTTTTATTTGAAAAGAATGCTTTATTCTGGCTTGGTACATGAAAGATTTCCATTACAAATACAATTACGACCCCATTTATTTATAGTTTTGTTCATGCTCGAAGTGGTGTTCAGACAGTGTATTTAAATGAATACTACTTGAAACCTTATGGTTCTGCATTCCCAGTAATTTAACGTGTTTGTGCCAATGGGACTTGTTTGGTACTCATCAGCAGTCTTTCATAAAATTGATTTAGAATTTCTAGCATAAGATTGTCTCCTTTTATTTGCTATAGCTGCAGTATTGACTGCCAAGGCTCATGTTTATTTGTATACACCCTTTCAGTTTGGCCTGAAAATCCTTGCTATTCTTTTCAAGTTAAAGCTTCTGATCCTACTTTATTGTAAAATATTTTTATTGCTGAACTGCGTATATGCTTCAAACAGAGGAAAGCACCTGACTGTGTTGCTGCTGTGGTTTTTTTTTTGGTAAAGCTGCTCTTACCATGCAATTGAGGAACTTAATGTTAGTAGAGATCTATTGCAGAAGATCTGTTGTAATCAGTCTGCAAATATACTAAGATTTGGATTCATGACAGTTCTGGTTTTGTGCTCTGAGGTTATTATAGAAGACAGGCTTAATTTGTGTGCAGTGTTTTTGGAAATTACACACCCCCTTGCTCCTCAAAACTTAGTGTCTTTTTTATTTTTTTCCCTACTGTGATAGTGTTTGGTATGTTTAAAGGTGAATGTATTCCCTTTACATAGGGCAGCACTCAGACAATAATGATGCATTTTCCAAAGCTCCCACATTGCACTATGATTAGCAGGATAAGGAATAATTTTAGCACTATGTTAAGGCAGCATGAAAGTCTCTTTTTGGGCAGTGCCTCTCAGCTGGTAGCTCCCTGTGGAATAGATGATACTTGCTTTTTCCTTACTGCCACGTACTCAGGGTTATGACATAAGATGTGCTGCTGAATATGCAGAGTGTGAAGGACTGCTTTATTACAAATTGGGTGATTCTCCTAAGCTCAGGGAGTGAATGCTTTTAATAAAAATTTGAGATGTCAGGTTTGGTAACACTAAATTCTTCAGGATCTACGAAAGCTCTTCCCTTTGGCATGTGACAGTTCTGCAGGGACAGCTAACTTTGCTTATGTAGATTTTTTTCTTTTTTTTCTTTTTTTTTTAAACTTTTTTGGTGTATGACTTTTTGAGCAGTATGAAATCTTCAGGTTGTGCTCCTGGAGCCAGTTCTGGAAGCCCCATGAGCCCCATTTTGTGTCCAGAGCCCTGTTTGGCTCCACAGCTGTGGTGTATCTGGTGATGATGTGCTTTAGAGGACTGAGGCAAAAACAACAGAGAAGATGATTGAGTGAATCTTCATTTGTCTTATCAAGGTTGGGACACAGACACTTGCTTGAGTAAAACCTCTGTGGAATATCCTGTTTCAAACACCCTGAAGTGTAATTAGCCACTAATTGAGTAATCACTGTTTTAAGCCAGAAAGAACAGATGCACATTTGACTGTTTCTGATGGTTTTGGAGTGGTGGAGAAATCTCAACTACAGAATCTTATTCCAGTTCCTTGGGGTTGCAACAGTAAGATAATCAGTAAAAACGTTAAAAAAAATAAAAACAACCACCAAACCCTAATTAATAAAAAACAGGAATAAATATGTATTTATAATTGAGGACGCAAGGTGTTGCAGCAAGTGCTCTCTTCATTCCTGTTTTTTTTTGTTTTTGCATATAGTTGAAGACGATTTGTTTAACAATGATTTATAAGCCCTGTGGTGTGGGCCTGAATTAGGCAGCTCTTGGGAGTCATGGTGTTCAGCTGGTCAATGGGCATGGAGAAGGGTATATGGTTTCCTTGAGAAGACAGATTTAAAGAGAAAATAAACTAAAAAAAACCCACAATAAATCTGGTCTTCTGGAGAAATCCAGCCCTTGAGTGCACAGTCCACATGGTGAGTTGTTTAGGGAAGCATCTGAACAGTTCCAGGTGCTCTCAGCAGGAGTTGTGTTGTTGTCTGACTTCCTCAGGATTTGCCTTCTCCATCCCATGTGATAGAAGAGATGCTGTGGTATGTGACTTTTGTAGCCTTCATAACAACAGCCAAATAAAGGAATAAAGGAAAGGGATGTTGGGGATTAATTGAGATTAATTGGTTAATAGGTGCTAGAAGCTGAATCCACTAGAGGCCTGTGACCTGAGGCTGCCTGTGTGGATGGGAGGCACGTGGTGCTGCCCAGCTGGGCTGTTAAACACCCCAGGGCTGGCAGAATGTTGGGGCAGGCCACCTGGCCTGTGGTATGAAGTGGAAACATAAAACACATCCTTTATTCCTGTGTGATTATATGGCCAGTCTTTGTTCCTTTTAATCCATGTGGGTGTTAATGACAAATTATTGGTGTGCTTCCTTTGGGATTTCCTTGCTCACTCCGTGACCGAACACCGAGAATGAGCTTGGGGCTCTGACTGCAAAGCTGCCTCTCTGGCTGGTTCAGGGGAGACTGATTTAGGATCTTCATTCAGTGTCCTTGGAAGATGGAACATGTGTATGTGCTCTATCATCAGTATTTTAAAAGCTGCTCTTTTTATCAAGTTTGACAGGTATTAAAGACTTCAAATAAGTGTCAATACTTTAAAATGCGTCATTTCCTTTTCACATATTGCCATTTCATTTGTCAGAAACTCAGGACATGACTGTTGCTAACCCTGCAAGAAAAGGACAAGGGCAGGGCATATCCTCAGCCCTTTCTTTACTCAGCTATTAACTGTGGACCTTGTATTTCCTTTGCATGAAGGATTGCTTTTAGCTAGTGCTTTGTGATTACCACAATAAATGAAATATAGAGCAGGGTAAGAGCCTGGATCTGGTAACTACAGAATGGAATTGAGACAGACTCCTGAATTTAAAAAAAAAATAGTCTGCTTTCCGGATTTCAGAATAAATAGATCTCATGTGAAACTGACATGTTCAGGAAACTCAAGTTTCCCTAGTGGTTGTTTAAAGATGAGGTGTTTTTTTTTTAGTCAATATCTTAAGGTCTTTGGTAGGAACTTCTGTTGCTGCCTGGGAGTTTTGTCATTCACTCTTTAAAAATTCACTGTTTGTTCATGATTTGGGGCAGTGAAGCTGTGCTTGAGAATCTGTTCAGAGCTTTTCCCTCCTGGAAGGCAATAATGCCAAGCTGTCACACCCGCTGTGGTAGGAACAACACGGACAGAATGATTATTCTGGTGCTGCTTGACCTTGCTTGTCACCCACATGTTGAAAATATGTATGTACAGAGTATGCAGGCTGCATAAAGCTTCTATCATTGGTCACACAGAATTGCCCAATTATTGTTAAGTGTCCTTTGTGTTGCCATCCATGTAAACGGTCCTCAAGCCAGATCTCATTTTCTGCCACAAACCAAACTGAATTTTCTGTGTGCATGTAAAGCTGCCAAAAGCCTGTAACAAGGGAGAACAGGTAGTAGAAAAGCAGCTGATGGAATAAAAATTGGAATTCCTGGTAAATTCTGCCTAGCCCATGCTGCTGGAAATACTCTCTTGAAACTCACCTCTAGTTTTCGTTTTGTATGCCAGCACAAGGTTTGGAATAGTGAAGAGCAAAATTTGTCTGAAAAGAAAATAAATATGCTCAAGGATTAAAAATTCTGCTTTAATTCTGGCCTGGAACAGGGGGAATTCACCCTTGCATAGGGTGAGCAAGGCTCTGCATTAAACTGGCTTTTGTGATTTATTCAAGGGCAAGGTACAGATGTGCAATGGCATGGAGGTGGTTACACTGGAGCATAAATATCTGTGTTCCAGACAAGGACCTGAATTGCTTTTGGGTGGTTACATTTTGAAATGAAAACTGGATAAAAACATAAAGCTTACTCATACTGGTATTTGTTTCAAATAATGTCTTCAAGTGTTTTGCCATTGAGGGTGAACTTGAAGTCTTTGCTTCTTCTTATCATATAAAACAAAGAATGCAAGAATTAAATTTCACTGCTGCTTTTTCTGTGGCTCTAAAAGTGAGTGACTCAAGAAAAAGACCAGAAGTATGCAAAAAATTTAGCAGTGGTTTCTCAAATGAAAGATTTCCTGGAATTATTATTCCCTTAATTTGGTGTGTGGGTGTGGTTTGGTGTGGTAGTGCAAAGGAATGGATAATATTAAAGGAATGGATAATATTAAAGGCTTAACAGCTGTATATTTGTATAGGAAGAGTGTGTGTGTCAGTGAAATAAGGCGTTAGTGTAGTATAAGCAAACCAAACAAAGTGTGTATTTCTTTTTCCTCCATGGTGTGAGGTTAGAAATGAGGAAGTGAGTCAGTTTGCAGGGGAGGAGGGAGTTGAAAATAGATGGGACACAGCGTGAGCAAATGAGAGGTACCTGTGGAGTGTTCCTGGGTGGGGACAAAGGCACCAGGATGAGAGTGGTGATGGCACACGCAAGGGAGCTGATGGATCATGGAATCCCTGAGTGCTTTGGGTTGGAAGGAGCCTTAAAGATCGTCTCATTCCAACACCCCTGCCATGGGCAGGGACACCTTCCACTATCCCACATTCCTCCAAGCACTGCCCAACCTGGCCTTGGACATTTGTAGGGGTGGGGCAGCCACAGCTTTGCTGAACAACCCATTTTAGTGAACTATCACCTTCACAGTAAAGAATTCCTTCCTCTTATCTAATGTAAACCTGCCTTCGTTTTGATTAAAGCCTTCTCTTGTCGCTCCATAGCCTTGTCCAAAGTCCCTCTCCAGCTCTTTTTGAGCCCCTTTAGGCACTGGAAGGGGTTCAGAGTTCTCCTCAGGGCTTTCTCCAGGCTGAAGAGCTCCACTCCCAACCCATCTCTGTAGCAGCATTACAATCTTCCTGACCCTCCTTTGGGCTCTATCCTGCTTTTCATGTTGGGGACCCCAGAGTTGAATGCAATACTCTAGGTGAGGTCTCAGGAGAGCAGAGTAGTGGGGAGAATCGCCTCCCTTGACCTGCTGATCGCACTTCTTTTGGATATCACAGCACAGGTTGGGGAGCGAGAAGCCTGGGGAGCCAGAACAGAGAAAAGCCCAAGAAGCCAGAACAGAAAGATGCAGGCTCAGGCTGTGTTTCAGTGCTGTGAGTTCACCTGGTGCAGCAGGAGCTGGGAGCACCTGCTCCATCACTCTGCAAGTGCAGGGGCAGGTGTTGGGCTGTTCATCAGTGGACTTGGTGTGCTTTCACTCTGAGATGAAAAACAGCAGCACCTGAAATCATGTTGCTTAGGAAAGGCTTGCAGAAGGCTGGAGATACACTTTAATGAAGAGCAACTGGTGAAATCCGCAGGTGGAAGGTTCTTTGGGCACTGCTTGTGTGCTGGTGAGATACAGAGTGGAGTTGGAGCCCCTTTGGTTCAGTACCTGCCTCCCTGCAGAGCATTGTCTGAATTATCAGAATTTGGCCCTTGGTTACATTTAAAGAAATAAGTTTGTGACTGTACTCGAGGTATGCTGCAAAGCACTGCATTGATCAGAATATGAGATTTGTCAAAGCGGGAAGAAACATTGTCCTTTCTCACCTGTGACTGCAGCACATGGTCAGGCACACTGCTGGGGAAAGGCTCTGGGGGCACATGTGCACGGCAGCAGGACAGGAGGGACGTTCCTGGCTGTGTCAGGGAAGGGAGGGGTGTGCAGGGTGAGCTCTGATTCTGTTTCTCCTTGTTTATGCAAAGTGTTTCAGCTCTTTCCACCTACGTGCTGGTGGGCAGGCTGGTTCCACGGCATGGAAAACTCTCTGTAGGAAATGCAGTTTCAGTTCAGGCTGTTTTGGTCATTAGGGCTTGGAGCAGAACAGTCTGTGTGGTGGTGTTTTACAGCACAGCTCTTGGTATTAAATAGCTTTTGTTTACGCTTTGTTTATGAAGCTTTGGCTCAGTTTCTTTCCCTTTGCCAGCAAGGGCCCTTTTCACCTATTAAGTTCTAAAACGTAACTCTTACTCCTCATTTACATCACTTTACTTTGACTCCTGGTACTTGGTGTCTAGATTTAGTGTTTGATGGAAAAGCCAAGCTTGCAATACCCATTGTCTCCTATAGCACAAATAAGGTTTTGATTTATTAAAGTTCTGTCTCTTAATGTACAAATGAGGAATTATCTACATAATCATCTTCTAGAGCAAAACTATGGTTGAGAATAACTGGGAAGAATTTCATGTCAGTGTCTAACCAGCCTTTGTTTTATTGCCAAAAATAATTTTTTTTCTGTATAACAGAGTCAGTATCATCCTTTGGAGGCATTGTCACCATCTTCTAGGTTTGCTCACTTTAGTGTTTCAGCAAACTCAGCTCTGTAGCTCAGGTGTGTCCCCAGGCCTGGGATCAGCTGTGCCTTTGCTGTTGGGATGTTATCTGTGGTGCACTCCATTGCTGTAAACCACCAACTGTTAATCATACAATCCTAATAGACACTTATTTTATTTTCATGTTGTTGTCCAACTAGGAAATACCAGAATTTGCTGAGGAACCTTTCATCCCCTGTGTTATTTCTGACATTTTTGGTGCCTCTCTGTATGCCAGA
Organism: Bombycilla garrulus; assembly: GCA_013400315.1. Lineage (NCBI taxonomy): Eukaryota > Metazoa > Chordata > Aves > Passeriformes > Bombycillidae > Bombycilla > Bombycilla garrulus. Next base: position 1,995,365 of record VXBU01001756.1, read on the forward strand.
GATAGGCTCTTTGCCCTTTTAGTGTTTGGTCACCTTAGAAAACCGTGGTTCTGGTGATGTATCCTTTACTCCCTTCATGTGCAATAAACAACTTAGGGGCTTTCATATCATTGTGAATCTTGTGTTGAAATCTGAGAGAGAGCAAAGAGCTGCTAACCTGGAGTAAGTTTTTCCCATGTTACTGTCAGTGAGATCACACCACCATTCTCCATTCATCTCATGGTTTTTTTTTTTAGCACACCACAATCAAGTATAGGAAGCCATGTAAGAAGCCAAGAGTAAACAATGGGATGCTTTGTTTACTGTGTGAATAATCTTAGCTTCTCCATTTTAAATCCAATAATGCTAAGAATAATTATGGAAATTTATTTTGCATGTGTGTGATTAAATCTTGAACCAGATGCACCTGCACTTGTAGCTTTGCTGGGTGGAATATCTGGTTTTTTTAGAGTTGGTAGCTGTTATTTGTTACAGCTCCCCCAACACAAGACAAAAGGAAAAAGAAACTTGGCATGTAATAAAATTTCAATTTGGCTTAATCTTTCCAAATCCTAAATTGACTGTTTTGTAGTACACACTGAGAGAAAGAGAGCGATACAGCTAAGGCTGGAAATATTTTGGAACTTTTATGAAATGTGGAAACCAGGGATTTCTTGAGAGCCTTGCTGATGGTCCACCTGTGCTGGGGGGATGGCCAGAGCCTCTCCCCACCTTGCAGCCTGCTCCCTGGGGAAGCCACTGCCCTGGCCAGGCTGGGGTGGGACCTGGCAGCCAGTGCTGTGTCCTGCTGACGTGGCCTCTGGGCACAGCAGCCCTGGAGGAGGAGAAAGGCAAGGGCTGAGCCATCAGCAGGCTGAGAAATAAATTAAGACTTGAACCATGCTGCTTTGTACATATGTAAAAACCAATCAGCCCGCTTCCCAGCAGAGCAGCACCCAAGTGAGCAGAGAAGCAGTTCTTGAAGCTTGTCCTTTGCTAAAATGGAGATATTTTTGTCTATTTTTTGGAATGCCTAAGAATCTGCTGCTGGGAAATGCGTTGGTCTCTAGAATTAGGACAGCATACTTTAAAGACAAATGTTAGAACATACAGTCTGGGCTATAATTTCAGACTTTTTTTTTGGGTTTGTAAATGTGCAGGACTTGTATTTGGGGTTTGTGTCTGCCCTTATTTTACTTGTGTGAGTGTGTGTGTGTATATATAAATGTCTGACGGAATCAGGAATTGTGCTACATCCAAGGGCCCTTGGGAAGGCTGTCTTGTACCAGCATACTATCAATTTTTAAGTTTCCCATTATCTCTGGATCTCTGCCCAAAACACAGGGAAGCTCTGTGAGTGTGTGGGTATCTGCAGGAGTGCTGGAGTTGTCAGCCCTGCTCAAATGCAGCTAATCCTCCTGGTGTGGACCCAGAGCATTCCAGTCAGTGGTGGCAGAATTGTCAAGTCCAAGATCCACATTCTTTACTCAGGCTACAGACATTGCAAACCCATTAGTCAGTGCTTTTAGTCTTTTTACATTGTATTAGTGCAGCTATCGTTCTGAATTATTAAGGCAGTTGTAATCCACTTTCTTAATCTGAAGTAATTATATTTGTTGGCCAGAAGAATCATGAAATTATTCCATTATACTTATTAAATTCCTTTACTTCTCATCACAGGCAAATATTTAGTTTCCCAGGCTTCTTATTCTTTAATGTCTGTGATTCTGGTTCATGTTTGTTGTTCATGTAGGAGATGTGGATTAGGGAAGGGGATGAGGCACATTGTAACTTAGAATCTCTGCAGGGCTTTTATTATTATGCTTCACATTTTTAATTTTGAAACAAATCTCAACTTGGATAAGTGATAATAATGAATTGACTTTAAATGGTAAAGAATGTAAATTGGTTTGTTGGTTTTGCTGAATTTTAAATCGTACTTATTCCCACCATAAAAAAAATCGAGTAGTGGTTGTTGAAAGCTGTAATGAATCAGCTGTTATTTCTGCTGTTACCAGGTTTCTGGGGCTGGATAGCTTTCACTCTGACCATGTAACCCCTTCTGTATTTAGATACAATTTGTGTGATCTTATCTTTAAGAGTCTTGTTTGTTCCTTCTGCACCAATGTTTTCTTGTGGTCACTTCCCTAGGCTGGATTCTGTGCCTGTGACATCAACAGCTCATTTAGTGTGTTGGGAATATTTTCATGAATAGAAGTTTGAAGAATAGATTATATTAATAGATGATAGAAATGAATTGCTGAGTCAGCTTTGTAATGAAAGCATCACTGGCTTCAAGACAAAAAGGAAAGGGAAAAGTCCCACTCAACCACATTAACCAGTGTGAAATTGCATAGCTGTGGACAACCTCAAAGTGTCTAGACTGCCATCCAGTTGTATCAGTTGTTAACAGTAAGTCTAGAATCTGACTTAATATTCCAAATTATTTAGGCCAAATATCCTAGAAACAAATAAACCTACACTGTGATTTACTTACTTAAACACCACAAGACTTAATTTTGATTTTTCCTTTCTTTGTGGGTCAAAGTTTCAAATACTACTTAAAAATCAAGCTACTCGTGGAGATGAGTGGGAGTTTTGTTGGGTTTTTTTTTAATGTTCAACAGAGGACCAAGTTCTGTCATAATTTGTGCAATTTAGTTTCTATTTTATGCCCCATGTATTATAATGTGAAGCAGCAGGGTTCTGCACATGCTTTGTTTATAAGCTGGGTTTGATTACTGCTTATGACTTTTTTGCCCTCTTGATTATATTATTAACTACAGTTTTGATGGTGTGTCTTGGGATTTTTTTTCTTGCTCCTGTGGTTTTTAAAAGTTTATTCCTTTTATTTCTATTGGGAATGAGATAAGGGACTATTTGAATGTAGATGGATTGTCACAAGCAGTGCCTTCACCTCTGGGTTGCTGTTAATTTTCTGTCAATACGCCCCATATGGGAGATTTGAAAAAATATTTGGTAGCACAGAACCACGGTAACTCAGTGTGTATGGGAAGGATTGCAAATTACTCACCAGTGAGGTTTATTTTTGTTTCTCCTGGCAAGTGAAGGGCTTGTGACCCTGCAGGTATGGAAGAAAGAACCTGTGCAGAAACCCTGGTGTAAGGCTTTGTCAGCAAAGTATCTTCTAATTGTTACATTATGGGAAGGCTTTGGTATTGGCAAGCAAGAGCATGCAAATTCTTTTTTTTCCAAATATATTTGGCTTTTTGTTTTTTGATCATACAGCTTTCAAACAGAGTTTTCTAAGTGACCATTTGCTCTATAACTATCTGTATGCTACTTATCCAAGCTTCACCTTTTAAGTGATGTACACGTTAAGCAAGGCTATACTGTGTTAGTTATAAAAATCCAGCCTAAAATTCCTAGAAACCCAGGGAGTTTTGGTTACCCTGCCTGCTGCTGCTGAGGGTGAGGCTCTTCAAATGCCATCTCGGCGAGGTCGCTCCAGATGACCTCGGCGTAACGTGATAAAAGACTATTTTTGTCTCAGCAGACGATATTATCTCACCATAACATTTTTGAACATTTCTGGCTGGATTGTTCTCAGTGTTGGAGCTGTGCCTGGAGAGGGGACTGAAACACAATGCCTGCCATTCTCAATTGTGTGAGCACTTGGGTTTGATGATGGGACTGTGGTGAGCAGGGTGGGAGTGGGGCATTAATTAGGCCCCTGCAGTCCAGTTCCCAGCACCTGTAGCCTTGAGATTTACACTAGCTCAGATGTTAGATCTCTAAACCAAGTATTTGTGTATGTGTGTCTCTGTGTATATATGCTCATCAGATTTTACATGAGAGATATCTATGTACAGCTGTAAAAATATACATACGTGTTAAAAAAATAAACATATTTGTATTTATATATGGTCATTTTCTCACCTCAAGATGGTTACTCAGCTCTTCAAAGCCACTCCAGCCACAGCTCTCCTCTGAGTGCAAGTTTTTCTAATCCTTGGTGCAAGCATGGAAATGGCCAGCAAGTGCCATTGGGTGATTTGCCCACAGCATTTTCACCGAGGCTTCATTAAGGTTACTTAAGTTGGGAGTAATTTGCCTCCCTTGAGGGAAAATTCTGATATTTGGAATGTTTATCAGTCATCTGCAAAACGAAATGAACATAATTGGTGGCTAATTGTTTGCAAGAACTGTGAAACACAATTATGAAGAGTTAAGCTGAAACCAATTGTGTTTATGAAATCTAGCATAAGAAACGCTATATTAATCCTGCCTCAATACCAGGAAACGCAATTAGTGTAATTAAGACTATCATATTGTAATTTTCTTGGCGACTTGATGCCTTGGCAGCCGCTTTGCCCTGCCAGGGCTGGAGCGGAGCACGTTCCTGTCGGCGGCTCCTTCTGCCGGGGGAGTCTAAAATGACTTTGTTTACCCTGTGGAGGGATGGAAAAAGTGCTCCTGCCTTTGGGTGGCTCAGCTGCGGGCACGGGGTCGTTTCCAGGCTGTTGGCCGTGCTGGCTGCAGCTGCATCCCCGCCTGCGAGCGCAGGGAAGCGGAAGGTTTGGGATCCTCGCTGGGTTCCTCCAGCTGGGATTTCACCCAAGGCACTCCTTGGGCTGTGTTTTCTGCCAGTCCTGCCCCGACAGCACAGACCAAGCTCTGCTCCATCCCCTGCCACCCTGGGGGTCCTGAGCCCTGTGTGGGAGGGGACGGTGCAGGAGTGAGAGGCTGCAATTAGGGCAGAGTGAACAGAGAGATGAGAACTGCAATTAGGCTCTCATTAACATTGCGTGCTATATCACGAGAAGCACATAAATAAATAGCTTTGTCTGTTTGTAGTGGAATAAACCTAGGCATGTTGAACTTGGTGTTAGGAGCAGCACTCACAGATATCTCTGTGCGTGGACCATCACTCTTAAATCAGCTTGAATATCCATCGCTGATGGATTTGCTGCAGAATGTGCCCCGGTCAGGAAAAAATGAGTATGGTAACATAGATGTTATTGTTGCAGTTTGACTGTCACTGCTGTGAATGCACATAATTAAGGGATAATCAGCATAATGCCTACTTTGAGCTCTTCTTAATGGTTTAATTGCTTCTCTGAGTTAAACAAACACTTTATGCTTATTTTACAATTTTTTCCCTGGGGAGCTTGTCGCATGGAAGTGTATGAGCGTGTATTTATTTTTTAAACATAAAGAATCATCGGTTATTTAATTAAGCTTCTCCTGAAGTTCTCTTTTGGGATATTCTGTGTTCTTATGAGTTGCTCTGATAACTAATGTGTCAGAATAGGCTGGGTAAGAGAGGTAATGACTTCGTCAGTGGGAAGATGAATGTGCACGTTAATGTTATTATTCCAGAGTCATCTGTGTGCCCATCCTTTGTGGGATATACATTTTTCTGTGCCTGTGTACATCTTTCTGTACTTTGTGAAATGCTTTAACAGTTTCAAGGGGCTGTGATGGCTGCAGAGGTTGACTGAGGACTGTCCCCAGGTAACATGAGGTTCTGGGTCCCAACTGGTTTGAAGCCTGAGTATATGTAGATGTGAGGTCTCCCTAGAGATTTCTCTTCTCTGGGCTAAATAAGAAACTGTCTAATTATTTTGATTTTTTTCTATTTTAATTCTGTTCCTTTGTCCTTTTAAGACACTTTATTGCACAGCATGCCATGTGTATTGCATGTCCATTGGAAGTGCCTGGAGTCTGCAGAAAATTCTACCTCACTCTTCCTTCTGCTATATAAAAGTTGTCATGTCTTTCAAAAAAACAACCTTTCCCAGAATACTTACAAGGCATATTCTGTATCTTTTCTTGTTACCTGCATTTCTAGATCCTGTGTGCTCAGCCTGGGTACAGCTCACTTGGAGTATTATTGGAATTTGCTCCTTACAAAAGGCCAGAGCAGTGTGCAGCCTGGCTGGCAGGCTCCTCGGTGAGCTGGTGTCCCTATTCAACAGTGACATTATTTAGCACAGGAATTGAATGTTTTTCTGCTAAGTTTCTCAGCCAAGTAGTCTTGGTTTACAAAATACTTAGGGGTACAGTGCAGTTACTACGTGAAGGTCTTCTTCCTTTCCTTCATACAGGGGAATTTAATACATTTCCTTGACATGGTTTAAACTGCTGAATTAATGAATGCACTGTTCAAGATCGTGTTTAATCAATGCTGTTGTAACTGTCTTACTTCCCTGGTAGTAGAGGACTGGGCTGTGGTCCCTGCTCCATGATGGTGTGAATACCACACTACACAGCCAACCTCACCCTGTTTTGAAGCCAGTTGTGTTGATAAACACCAGGATAATCTCTCTAAAGAGGCTGTGAATGTCTGTGTGTAGGTGGTGGTGCTGTGCAGAGCAGGGGTGTTTTTGTGTATGACCAAAAGGGTGGAAGGGCAAATTTCATACTCTTCTGGGTCTTGGAGCAGTGAATGGCTTGAGATGAGCATTTGAGCAGTGACAGAACTTTTAGTCGAGTTCCTCCTCCTCTTCTCTTCAACAGCTTCTCTGCAAGTGAGGCTTAACTCTACAGAAAAATGGGGGGTGTTCAAAGACTTTTCAGTTTATTTATTGATGCCTTATCTTTTTTTGAACTATGGCCTTTTATATGCTCAAATAACAGAAGGTTATGTTTTCCTCAAGGTGTCTCTAAGACTGAAATTGTGTTGTTGACAAGCACAGCAAATTGATTGAATTTCAGTTTTAAGGCCAATGCAGATACCTGAGCATCAAATTTGGGTGCTCTGATTTGAAGTACAATATATACACGAAAGAGGTCTGCACACTGTTAAATTGCATTTATTAACTGCTGCTCATTCACAATTATTTCCATTCTATATGCAGTCAGAAAAGCTTGTGCACAAGATGAGTTAAGTGAATTAAGTAGCTATTTGAGCCAACTGCTATGTCAGAAATAGAACTGTAGCTATTTTCTAAGCCCAGCCTGTATAGTTGCAATATTACTTCAATACTACTATATCTCCTCTGCTAGCAACTTCTTAAACCCCTTGTTTCATCATTTTAGGAGCTGTAGGGCAAGGACCATTTTGAGTATCCAATTTGGAGCATTAGTTTTCTTGCTTTATTTTTACATAGAAGATAGATGTGCTGGGCAGGCGTAGTGGTTAGTCTTATCTGCCTGGCTTTAGTGAGTTGCTGAAAGCAGTTTGTGCAAATGTCTGGGCAATTTTAAATTGAACTTTTTATAATTAAAAATGTAATGAGAGTCATTAAAGCAGCAGTGATTCTTTTCTAAGTACAAATGCAGTTAGAGGCTGAAAAATTGCCTTTCAAACCAGATAGCCCTTAAAAGCTGGCAGCATGCAGCGCTGCTGATAAGGAACATGGGGCTCTTTCTAAGCCCTGCTTGCTTCCTCCTGGGTTTTGCTGGTGTTTTCAACAATTTGGAGCAGAGGCTGCTCTCCCCACAGATTTTCCACCCCCCTCAGTAAAAAGTGACTCTTGTACATGTGTGGAGCTGACATTCTGACTCCCTCTGGAGAGAGCTGATGCTTCCCCCCATGAGAAAGTACTTGGGAGTTGTGGCCAGAGGAGTTGTGTGCTCAGTGAGAGCTCTGCCTGCCTTCGGGGGGACCAGACACCCTCCAAATTCCTCAACAGTCAGTGGAGCAAATTTGCCCCCTTCAGAAGGCGTTTGAGAGCACAGAAGTGAACTGCATGCTATGATTCATTGTCTTTTTGAAGAGTATTTTTAAGTAAAAGAGGGAAGCTACATGCTGCAAGTCTGAGGGAGTGCTGGCCAAAGTAATGTCCTCCAAATAGGAGGGGCTGTAGAGAATTGTGCTCAAAATTTAACTGTATTTTTCTGGACAGAGAAAAAGTGAAAATAGTATTTTATTCCCAAGTGTCATTTTATTTGGTTTGCTGGCATCCACCAGTGCTGTTTCATTGTACACAAGGAACTCTCTTCTGCCCCTTTCTGATTTCTTTCTCTTCTGTATTTTACCTGTGAATTACTGGTATGTTTAACCTACATTCAAACCTTTATTTTAATTGTGTCTCAGAAGCTGGATAATGGTTCTTCAGCCTTGCTGTGGATGTGTTGCTACTTGTAGAGCTTTCACTTCAGTAGAGTGGCTGTTCTCTGCTCTGAAGTGCTTCTCTTCCTTGTAATTTTTGTATTAGTAGAAGACAACAGTTTTTACTGGTAAAAACGGTGGTTGTTTTTGACTTTGGAAAAATTGTGGTTTTATACAAATGACCTGACCTGATGGAGGGCTGCTGCTGAAAGACATGACCTCATGGTGTCCTCTCCACCCTTTGCATCATTTCCCACTGTTTCCTTTGCCTGCTGCTGGCATTTGCCTGACCCATTAGCCTGGTCAGGAAGGAAAAACTGATCTTCTGCCATTTAGTCTCAGCTCCCACAGTTCAGGAGCAAAAAAAAGAGGAGGAGGTCAGGAGGAGGAAGAAATGAGAGTGATACTTCTACTTTAGTGGCATTAGCTCACAAACCTATTTATCCAGTCACTAATTATACACCCTGGCAGGAAAATTATGAACTAATGTAAGTTAGGATCATGAGCTGCGTGCTACAGGGGTTAGAACACAAGAAAGCCACTTGTTAAATTATTTTGCTCGGTTTACAGATGGTTTAAAGTGTCTGCTTTGCGCTGCTTGTTGGGTGTGTGTGCCCCAGGCTTTGGGTGGCTGTGAGGCATCAACACATGGGCACCCCAGAAGAGAATCTGGGACCCTCTTGTCTGTGAGACCATTTTATTGTTTCTTCTGCATATGTTCTTGCTGTGGGGCTTTTGAAATCCAGCCCATAAAGAAACCATCAGTTATACTTGTGTCACCTCAGGCTTCTTTCTGCTGTGAACTAGAACTGATCATCTGCTGAAGTGCCCAGAAAGAAATGGAAAATGTAGATGCCTGAGGGGCACTTGAGCTGAGGAGATGCTGGGCAGTCAGATGTCACTTCAGTCCTGTGGAGATCTGCTGGCAGGACTGTGCCTTTTCTTTGAGTTTTCTGGGAACCATTTCATTTATTTTCAAGGAAAATTGCAGACAATTGTTGGGGATCAGTAAATTGTGAGGGGTGCACAAAGGGCTTATCCCTGGCCCTCAGCTCAGGAGCTCTTTCACTATAAAGGATGGTGTGTGGAGAGGAAATCTCTCCCTGATTTCAGAGCAATCTAAATTCTTCAGTTCAGAAACAGTGGTCTCTCTTTCTGTTCTTTGTCTCATTCTTCTGTCCAAATACCAAGAGAATCATAGCGTCTTTTGGACTTCAGAGAGCTTGGCACATCTTATTTCAATTTCAGATGAGAAATGCCAGTTTGCCCTGCTCTAGATCTTCCTGCCCTGCTTGTAACTTGATCTGCATGTTTTGTACTTCACCGTATCAGTGCATCCATTCTACAGGAAACACTTGTGGTGTCTTTACCTGCAGCATTTTTCCACACTAAAGTCAGCTTTGCCACTGTGGCAGCTGTAACTGAGAGTGCACATCTTGGGCTGAAGCCTTGGGGTGGATGCTGTGATAGACATCTTGCACCCCAGACTGCCCCTGCAGCTTCACAGACTGAGCACAGCTGAGGGGCTGGTGGCCATAAAAACGCCTTTTTCTTGGTCTGTGCATGAGGCAGAGAAGAAGCATAGAAGAATTAAATTTGTGCTTAAGTATAAACACATGTACTGTCTGTGCAGGTAGTGGGTTTTACCCGAGCGCTTTATAAAAATTCGGAATTTCCGATTTGGGAAACCAAGTGGGAATTTTGACCACTGGATGTTTCCATGTCCTTGAATGAGAATATCTCAGAAATACACGTCCAAATAGGTTTGCATATCTGGGAATTAGTTTTTCTTTCTGCCTGGCTGTTTCTCCTTTTCTTTTTGAAGTTTTTGCTGCAGCCTGAAACTGGAAGCCTTGTTGGCCTCTAAGTGGGGGGTTTTTTTGTGTTTTTGGGGTTTTGTTTTTTGTTGTTTTGTTTTAGGTATTTTTGGGGGGTTTTTTTTGTGTAAAATATCACTATCAGCTTCATTCCACCATTGCACATGCTTTCCTATCCTGTTAGCCATTGTGCTGTATCTGCTGGGAGCGGAGGGTTTTGTTACCTGTACACAAAGAGAGGCTCCTTCAAGGTGTCTGCCAGCAGCAGGACCCAGATCCCCACCTGGCCTTGCACACAAAGGGCCACTGTCCTCAGGCTTTGTCTGCACAAAGCTGCACCAAGTCTGAAAGCTGAGCTCTGGGGGGAAAACTGACACAAATTCCACGTTCGCATTGCAAGCTGGCGGTTTCAAAGGTGCTGCACCTGTAGCCTGGTTTTATGATATTATTGTAGTAGTTACTATCTCAGTAGACTTAAGACTTAGACCAAATACAATCCTTCTTACAAAGTCATTTCAAACTCAAAGTACCAACATCAGCCTCAGATGTGACAAGAGGGTAGCAAGCAAAATCTCTAACCTCGAGCACTGGAATGTTCCTTTGACTTTCAGTTAGTCGGTGAGCAGTGATACTCATTTACTTCTTTCCATTCAGGGATTTATCAAGGGGAGGAGGATGATGGTGTTTTCCTTTACTTAAGCCTTAAGTTGAAGCCTGAGGTGGTGATAACTTTTCAGGCTCTCATGTGTTGATGCTAAAACCTTGGTCAGCACTACCCTTGCTCTCAGCCAAGGCTGAAGAGACACTTGGCACATCTCTGTTACCAGTGGGCTGTTGCCCTAATGCCAGAATACATTGTGATTTCCAGTGAAAAACACACACATGGCAGGGAGAAACGATTTATTTTGACATTCCTTGAAGCACAAACAGCTGTGCTCAACATTTTTTTATTTTAAAAGCACAGTGGCATCTCCCTGGATAATCAGAATTACAGCTGAGCATGAACAGCAGGGCATAGTTCTGTGCGGAGTCACTTAGCGAAGTGTTGCAACACAGATTATCCGATGTGAAACAGCTGTATTCATTACTAATAGAGCAATTTGACAAAACACCAACATGGCTTTTTCCCACAATAACAGATGTGTGGAGCAGGCTGCCACCCCCTCCCCAGATTGCCAGCATCTGTGCGTCATGTCATGCTCCGAGGTGCAGCGTGGCCTCAGCGCCTGCCAGAGTGGATGCATTTATTTTATCCCTATGATGAAATAGTTATGTTGTGACTAATTGGGATCCATGGGCTGGAAAAATTTAATGGCTTGGAAGAAAATCTTTCTGCCTTGTTATTAGTTATTACTTAATAATAATGTTTTGTGGATGCAAATGTATTGTAGCTCCCCAAGCATGCCAAGCACATCTAAACTTCCTCCTTTTTTTTCTTATTGTCAGCTGCTAAAAAGGCAGTAAAGGACTTGTCTACTGCACACCTCTCAGGTTCTCCCTGAGAACTGTGGAGCTGTTGCTTAGCTTGCAGATGGGAAAATACATATTACAGCCAAATAACGTGAGGCTCTGGACGGTGAGAGTACATTTCCCTTCCTTCTCCGCCTACATAAGTCAATTTGTTTATTCCATGTTTAAGTTCTCAGTAGAAGCACCTGTGATTACAATAACTTGTTTACAATTAAATTGCTCTATCATAGGGGCCACCTAAACATGGTAAATAGAATCAGAAAGCTTTTATTGCGTTTGGAGGTCATTGGCTTCTGGAGTAAGAGGGAGGGAGGAGGGAGAGTAGCAGGGACTGTGTGGGGAGCTGGGGAAGACACGTTGCTTCAGACAGCTCGGAAATAGAGCTTTGATTTATTTCTGTTATTTGTTAAAAATATCAAACAGTCCTCCTTGTTGAAATGCAAGATATTGAATAGCAGTATGTGATCACAGTTACTTTTTTTAGAAGATAGGATGCTTTTCTCTGCACATCAAAGCACAGAGACAATTCCATTTCCCATGTCCCTGCAGTTTTTGGGTTTTTTTTTTTCATTTGACTAACATGCTGAGAGTTGCTCAATTACTCAGATTTTTGGGATTTGGAGAGATTTTTCAGTTACTTGGTTTCCATGTCTTAGAAGCAAGTAATTTCAAATCCCTGCTTTTGTATTAGCCTGCCAATAGTTGTCAGTAAGTATTTCACTGGAAAGGAGTGAAGAGTACAGAAGGTGAGAAATCCAAAGAATCTGAGGAATCCCATGGAAGCTGAAAATGAAATAACTGTGAGACAGTTTTACTTCAGGTACACGTGTTAGTCTGATGAGTGTGATCAAAGAATTTCAGTGTTTCATGTAACTCCAGGCAGTCACTGGGGGTGGATCCAGCACCTCGGTTCCCTCCAAAACAGGAAGAACATCCCAAAGGGTATGCTGGACGATTGAAGGCATGGGCAGGGGTGTTCATGGACACCTCAGCACCTGAAAATTTGGTGGGATGGATCTGGATTAAGGCCTTTACAAAGAGTTGCTTGGTGTGAAGCTGGTGGAGATGCTCAGTCCTTGCTCTTTTGGCACAAACTGGGGAGCACAGCCAGAAGGAGCTGCATCTGCTGCTTTAGACACAGGCACTTCATTTTGTAGAGAGGTAAGGATGTGCTTGTCATAGTCCATCAATTGAATACCACACAGTTAAGGTGTAAAGCAAGTTTCTTCCACATGCTGATAATTTCTGGGGCCTTTGTAAAACCATGTAGTTTTACAAAGAAAGTCCCTTCTTAGTTACTTGTAAAAAATCTTGAGCCTGCAGAGAGCTTTCCAGCGTGGCCTTTTGGGCAGCCCAGCTGTTGCTGAAACCCATGTTTTGTGTACAAAGGCAGCAGTTTTAGGCAATCACAGCACATGGGGATGGTGCTGGTGGGATGCTGGGGGATGCTCCTGTGTGCTCCTGTGGCTCTGGGAGATGAGCAGGACAATTCCCAGGCAGAGCCCTCAGCAGATCAAACACGCTGCCTGCTTTCATCACAGCAGCCCAGATCACTATCCTTAGCCAGACGTGCTCTTGGCACAGGAATGCAGAAACCCTTGTCACAAGGGAGACTGAAAGAAACTGTCTTTCAGCGTGGTCATTTTTCCCTCACCTTGAGCTTTTTCAGCAGATGTTAATAAAGCACTAATAAAGCAAATATTTGGTAATAAAAAAATCCCTAACTTGATACTTGGAAGCAGAATTGCATGAAAATATTTTTCTGGTTATTCCTGCTTGCAGGTTTTATAATGTAAAGTATTTTTTAGTGTTCAGGTTGCCAGGATAGCTCGCCGCATTCCTTCAGTAATGTGGCAAAAATGTGTCCTTCAAACTTGTTAACCAACCCTGGGCTTCATAAACACCAGTGGGCAGACAAAAGTATGTTGTTTTGAAACAGGACAATATCAAACAACCCATTCATTTTAAAGTTAGCTAGAGAAAGTAGGGAATGCCTGCAGGTGGTCTTCCATGTTTTGGTTTAGAGACGTGTTTTCAAGAAGGAGTATGAGACAGCTGGAGCAGCCATCACGGTAAATCCATGCTCTGGGAGATGCCCCGTGTCCATTGAGGTGAGGGATTAACACATTTCTGTTAGAGCTCCCTCCTTCACAGTGCTCTCAATATTTTGACAGTCTACAGAGTTTTAATGGCACAGTACGTGCAGCTGGAAGGCAACATCTGTGATGCTCTGGTGTTTTCTTTTTATGTCCAGCTGATGCAGATAAATGCATAGCTATGGTTGTCTTACTGCTGACTTATTATCCACTTGAGTCCTCGGGAGTTGAAGGCTTTGTTTTTCTTTAAAAGCATAGCTGTTTCTTGCATATGCTTTTTAAACTTTGTTTAGGGTTTTGTCTACTCTCTGTGTTCTGTTTCAGCCTTCTAATAAGATAATTTAAATATAACATCCTAACTGCTCTAGGACAATGTTTTTAGAGCAAACCCTAACAATTTAACATATACAGATGTGAACCAGAAAATCCATGTTTTCCTTTATTATTCTGCCAAATGTTTTGTGCACTTCCTTTTAAAGTGTAAGAATTCAAACAGTAACAGTTGCTTGACTTGGAGTGTAAGCTGGTAATGAGATTGTTAATGACAAAGTGATATTAAAAGTAAGGAAGCTGGACTGCAGCAATTAACTCCTTTTATTACTTCTCTGGTGTTTTCTTGTGTTGAGGACATGGGGTTCCTTAAATAAACCTTTGAAACTACTTTCTTATTTCAAAGTGAGGTTGGTTTCTGTAACTCCTTCACATCGTGTTGAGTCTACAAGCTGCTAGTGGATCATGATCTGTATCTCTGATTGGTTCAAAATACAAAATGTATGTTTATAGATTCACGAAGTATTACAAATAAAGGATTGTGGTTTGCATTGAAGGAAAAAAGCATCTGTGAAGTCCAACATCAGAATACCAGACATTCACTTAACATTTGTGTGTTTATTTACACCTTTGATTTTCCTTTTCCTTCAGCAGCTTGTTATAACCTTAAAGAAATGAAAATTTTTATAACTGTGTGCCAAAAAATACTTTTTTAGAGACTGACCTGAATCATTAGACCGAAGGGGTAGAAAATGAACTTGCTGGCAGAGCTCCTCGGTTTGTCCTGTTGGTTCAAGATTTCTTGTGTTTTTTTGAGGCAAAGCTGAAAAGAGAGTGTATCAACATTTGTAATGTTTCACATGCAGTATGTGGTGGTGGATGAGCATGCCACAGGGTCAGTTACGTACTATTTATAGTGTGAAAATATATTAAATCTTTTAATTGTACTGAACCAGTCTGTGTAACAGCCTTGCAAGAGATCGTGGGGTGAGAGCTCCGTTTGTTTTCAATGATGCAGTAAATGGATGTTGTGTAAAGATCATGGAATGGTTTTGGGTTGGAAGGGACCTTGAAGATAATCTCATTCCACACCTTCCACTCTGCCAGGTTGCTCCAAGCCGTGTCCAGCCTGGCCTTGGACACTTCCAGGGATCCAGGGGTATCCACAGCTTCTTTGGGCTGTTGCAGTGCCCCACCACACAGTAAAGGTACTGTGTAATGTCTAAGGGAAACTTATCTTTCTATCGTACAATTTTATGTATTTACCATAGCAGATTATCTGTTATGCTAATGGTGATTTCAGTGTCATAAACCGTAATCAGTGCATCTAGAAAGCATCACTTGTTTGCTTAGACTCGTGTCAAATGGTTTTGATACCTATGGGCATTCACCCTCCTGGTGAAGTGAAGAGCAAGTTTTTGTATCCTTTATTTGTGGAAGTAAAAATTTACAAACATTAGTTGTGTATGAAACAGTTCTGTCTTCAGCAGTCGGTTCAGTTGAATGAGAAGTTGATACATGTGCAAGCTCTTTGATAACCAGTAATAATACTCATCCTTCTGTAACAAAAATCTAGAAATAGTACTGAAAGTGTTAAGGCTTCTTCTCCACTTCCTTTGTGTGCTAATGCGGTTAATTTTCAGTCTTCAAATCTTCTTCCAACCTCAGACTGTTGGTTGAGTTTTGTGACAGCGCTGTGGAGAATTGTGTTCTCACTTTGCAATCTCTTTGGGTGAGTAGTGAAAATTAAGGATATCAGTTCATCTGTGTGGGGAGATTGTTTATAAAATTCTTAGAAATGTTTTATGTCTGCTTAGGGTGACTCCAAGAATAGCACATCCTGTCTGTATGCCAGTGGATCCACTTGCCTGTCTGTGCCCTGGCAGTGTAGGAGATGCTGCAGACTGCTTGAAAATGGTCCTGTAGCTCCTCTCTTGTGAGCTTATGAACTCAAACATAGAACTGGGCCTTAGCTGCACCTGTTTCACTGGGTGTGTTATGTGCAGTGACATATTGCAAAGGTATCTTAGCAGGCGGGTTCACGTTACCTGAAATTTGAGCTGATTATTAGATACTGCAAGACAAGCCAGGTTAAAATAGAATTTTAGCTGCTGCTGTAACAGTAAGTGACCCAGAAAGACATGCTAAAATCTCAGCCTCTTGATGCTTTTCCACCTTGTCTTTGTAATCCTGCATGTAGCATT
Source organism: Bombycilla garrulus (assembly GCA_013400315.1). NCBI lineage: Eukaryota > Metazoa > Chordata > Aves > Passeriformes > Bombycillidae > Bombycilla > Bombycilla garrulus. The sequence continues at coordinate 2,011,221 of VXBU01001756.1, forward strand.
GTCTGTTTAGCTTCCATTTCTCTCATGATTTTGATTTTGGGACAGTGCTCTTAATTTTTCAGTCTGCCCGTAGTATGGAATATACAGATTGCTGTGAAAATAATGTCATGTTAATTAAAACAAAAGGGAGTTTGAATGCATATTGAACTCAGGTTTCTGAGACTTCAGGTTTTTATTTTCCATTAAAACCCTCCCCATGTAAGTACAAAATATAATGTATTGTGCTTTAGAACAACTTGAATATATGGATTTTTTTTTTTGGTAAACCACACTTGCAGGCAGTTCATACCAAATCCAAACTGGGACCAGTCTATTTTCATTGTTCTCCAGTTAAACATCACACCCACTGGCTGCTTCAGCTGGGAATGCAGAGCACAGTGGGCTGTGCTGGTTGTGGTGAGAGAGTTGATCAGTTTCTGGTTCTCCACAAGACTGTGCCCAGAGCAGCCCTTCCCTTGATTTCTGTATTATAACCACCTCTGCATCTCACAGATGTTTTGAATATAATTAAGAGACAGGAATTGTTTTTCCTGGTGTGATATTTGGGCACTAAACTCAAGGTGAGGGCTTGTGTGCAACACGGGCAAGAGGTGATGGAGCTGTTGGTCCCTCCTGGCACAGAGGAGACCTCGAATGTTCCTCTTCCCCAGGGTACAATCACATAACTTGAGAAAAAGGTGCTGGTACCACCTTCCTTCTGCCTGGGAGCAGTTCTGTGGTGAATGAGCCAACCTGAATCAAGAATGCAGGTGGAACTGCTGCAGCTGGTGGATGATCAGAGAGAATGCTCTGCCATAGCAACAAAGTCAATGGCACAAAAATTCTTCCTGGTTTCGTTTTCCAGCTGGGTCACTGGTCACAGTGGAAACCCTGATATATGGAGTCTTTTCCCCCAGCTAATAGCAGTTGTCAGAATTAGTGCACATTAAGCTCTTATTAATAGAGCAGACCTTTCCACTTCATGTACTCTGTTGTTTTGCTGTGAAACAGAATCTGTTGATTTCAAAACCTTTCAGACCATCTTTATTTCACAATGTTTTATCTACGTGAGCACATATCATTATACTTGCCCTAGTGCAGAAATGACAGTGCTCAAGCATCCAAGGAATTCTGAACATGGAGTGGGGACACTTCCTAGGGAAAGCACTCTTCCTGTGATTTTCTCTAAAAGCAAAAATTCCTTGGATATTTACATACTTGTCATAATTTGCATAATGTCTCTTCTGAATTCTGAAATCAGTGTTTAAAATAAATGCAGAAATATCCTTTTATTTACCAAAGAGACAAGGTGTTTGGTAACCAGTCTGCAATTACAAAAGGGCACTGAAGTGAGGCTGCTGAATATTTAATTTGCTTAATGTACAACTGCCACTGTTAATAGCTTTGACACAACTAAAAGCTTTGCTCATTCAAAAGGCAACAATTAATAAACAAGATTAATTTTAAAATTAATTATTTATTTACCAGAGGGAAAGCCTTTTGTTCTTTTAAAAAACTAGGTAGGCAGTTATGTCCTTGGTGGGTATATGCAGAAGTAAGTGGGCGTCTTCAAAAGGTGTTTGCATACTTATTTCCATTTTTATGAAGTAAAAGTGAATTAATATAAATAGAATTTAGGGTGAATAATTTAGCTTTAAATTATTTTCCTATATGACAACACCTTTATGTATTCTTTGGATCCACTTGCAGGAAGAGTACTGCTGAGGAGGAGAGGGCTGAAAATTCAGCTGTTTGGTTTTTTTGGGGGGGTGTTTTTTAATGTTTGAAAAAAGCATCATCAGTTCTAACTACTTTTTGTGGGCAGCTCCTTGTCTCCCCCTCCAAAGATGCTTTTCCCAGAGGCCTGTGGCAGAGTGGAGACATCCCACAAAGATGCCATAAAACAGCACCTGGGGGATTTTTGGCCCTGGTGTTTTGCCCTTTGTCACAGGGATGGCTCTGACATCCAGCAGCTCCTGGGATTTGCCTGTCCTGCTGTGCCATGCTTTTACCAGGTTGCTTTGGAAATCTTCCTGCTGCTGCGTGTGCAGGGTTTTTTTTTTTTCCTCTGTCTCAGGAAAAACAGGGAAACTAACAGAAGGGTTTTGTAATGAAAAATTACACATATTAAGTATTCTTGCTGAGCAGCTGTCCTTATGGGGCACTCCCAGCTGGAACAGGGATGGGCATGGATATCACGGGTTAGCGCTAACCAGGACTCACAACTGGTAACTTCCTACATTTTATGATTAAAAGAAATGTGTGACCTTTTAAAACAGTACCCTGATGGAACTTCTGCTTAACAAAACCAAAAATCATCTTGTGCCTGGTGGGAGGAGGGGAGAAAACACAAAACAGGAGAACCTTGAGCTTGGAGAAACTGCTGATCCAAGACTCATTTCCAAATCTGTTTGAGCTTCTCTTGTCTCGTGACACTTGAGAGGAGGATTGGTTTGTTGGACTGACTGGAAGTCTGAATGCTTGGTTTATTTAGTAACCACTGACCCAGTAAACATTCCCAGCAGTCAGATGAAGCAGATGCCTCTTCTGGTGCAGCCTGTGTGTGCAGGGGAACCTTGTACATTTTCTTGGCAGTGGAAGATGCCCCAGTGCAGTCAGAACGCTTTGCAAGTCTGGAGGAAGTTTTTTTGTTTTTAAATCCTATGATCACTTAGAGCATCTCTTCTCCTAAAGTTAGGAGTCCTCACAGAATTATGATGGAAGCAAGTTTTCAGAAGTTTAAGTGGAGGGTTATTTATGAATTAATCCACCAGGATGAGTTGGCACTGCTTGTGTTGGAAACATTTCCAGGCATCAAGAAACTTGGTGTCCTGGAGTGACTTTGTGATGCTTGTATCCCCAATAGAAAAATGCATCTTTATATACAGGACCAACTGAATAAATGTTGCTGGGATCAGTCTGAAGGTGGTTAATTTTTCACATATTTAATGCCAAACTCTTAAACCCTCTGGGTCTTTTTAGTCTGGTCTCGATTCCATTATGTGAAATCTCATTTATGCTGTGGTACATAACATTTATGTACAACATTCCTGTTGTAGTACAGACTTTTTTGGTTGATCCAGTTGTTGAGGACCTCAATAACCTTTGAAGTATTTCTGACGAACGAGAAATATTTGTGTGGCGGTGATGGAGAAAATCCCCTTTCTTTAGTGGTTGCAGAAGAGACTCTTAGCAAAGCCCACTCCTCCCCAGCTCCTCCCCAGCCCTGCAGGAGGGTTTGCTGAGCTCCAGGGATGCTCAGGCAGAAGAGGATGGACAGGGCTCCTGGGTGGAGGTTTTCAGTCTGTGCCACATGGGTCCCACTCCTGGTGGTGTTCTCCTGCCACCCCCAAACTGTTCCTGGCTATCAGCTGTTATTTGTTAAGACTTTTGTATCATTTGGACCCAATTTGTTACTCGAATTGGTACATGCCAAAACATGGCCTGTAAGGTTAGTTTTGATAATTTTATAATACAAATCCCTTCAACATCTATAGAGTTGTGCCTGATTTACTGCAGTGTGGTCAGTCCCCAGATGGCAGAGCATGGCTCCCTAAAAGCCCTGAAATTACCTGATTGTAATAGCTTTAATGCTGATCATGAGTAGTGATTGCAGTGGTACAAAGTATCCAGCTATACTTTTGAGAGCTTAAAAAGATCTTTCCTAATAGACTTTCTTTCTGGTAGTCTTAAAATCAAATAAAGCAAAAACAACTTCACTGTTCCAAGATGAATGCAAGCTGGGTAATTTTTATCCAGTGGATTTCATTAAATAACTGTGTGCTGTTTGATGATATCAACAGTGACCTGCCAGGTTTAGGAGCTTTTGCTAATGGCTGGAGTATTTAGAAGCAGTGCTGTCAAGAGAAAAAGTCGCTTTGCCCACACTGTTTACCCTGCATCACAGGAAAACTGAGAAGGTAGCAGGATTAAAAGTACTAAAAATTAAATGTCTCAAAGATTCTTACACTTTCCTTGGTACTCTGGTGCATTCCTGTCTTTCTGTATAAATAATTCACACAGTATTAGTAAGTGATGAAACAAATTGTGGCAGAAGAAATTTCCAGGTGTTTCTACCTGATATTCCTCACATTCTTTTCATGCCTGGTGGGTTCATAAGAAACTGGCTGCCATGGAATAATTAACAGACCGTATCTCACTTAACAGACATGAGTAGAAACCTTGTATTGTGTAAACCTTCCTCATTATTATGGTACGTTTCATGCTGTTTGCATGTCTTTGTTTTTTAATTCTTGTGTTTTTAAGAAGCCTTTGTAGACAGCTGATGTGCAGCATTAAAGCTTTTTCCTGAAGAATTAAATAGTAGAATTATTTAGGTTAGGTGGATCTCCACAAGCCATCCCCAAACCCAAACAGAGCAGGTGTTCAGGGACTTCTCCAGCTGAGGTTTGAACATCTCCAAGGATAGGGATTCCACAGCCTCTTTGGGCAACCTATCATTTGATCACACTCATGGTGAATGAATTAAAAAAAAATAAATTCCTCATTATATGTGATTGCAATGTCAGATGTTTGAGTTTGTCTCTTGCCCTCTCATCATAGTGCTGTGCACTTTGGAGAATAGTCTGGCTTCATCTGCTCTGTATCCTCAGTAGTAATGGCTTTTCCTTTAATTACAAAAGCTGTTTTCTCCATCTAGACAAAAGCAGAATTCGTAGTTAAACCCCAGGCTGTATTTCCTTGAAGACCTTTCTGAAGTTATACATCACAAATTCCCAGCTTGATGTTTGGAAGGTGGGGGTTGGAATGTGGGTGGTTTTCCATTCCAGTAACAGCTGATCTGCTTCTGTCCGTAAATATTCAACAATTCCATTCAAGAATATTTTCAAATGCTTTTCACTTAGCAGTGTTGTGCATTCTGTGTTCTCCAGCTTTTAATTTGACAAGTCAGAGTCAGACACCTACCCAGAATTGTCGGCAAGGCTGCAGATTAAATTAAGGTGTAATGACCTGGCAGAAGCTCCTGCTGTGTTCTGCTGGGGCATCTGCCCAGTGCCAGTTGCATTTGGTAGCTGATGGGTTCTCTGTGTTGTTCTCCCCCGTGGAGACTGGGATTCTGTGTTGTTAAAACTGGAAGGTGAATTGGAGGAAAGTTTCCAAAACTTGACCAGAGATCATGTGCTTTTCAGGAGTGTGCTATTCTTTTAACCAAATGAAGTTTATTTATCACTTACACCTCAAAGATGGGGTGGAGTTCAGCCCCATGTGCTACCTGGCAACACTGGAACGATAAAATTAATCTAAAAATACTTGGATGGATGCTTCAGTGCCTCTGTGCAAAGGGAGCAAGTGGCCTTCTCCATTTAGTGCAGCATTTCCACCACTCTGTATTTTTACGTTACACACAGTACATGTAATTCCATACTTGTGAGATACTGTGTGTGCCTTTGTGGGTCGGTCAGGTTTCTAAAGTCTGAGAATTACATGTGTTCAGGATCTTGCTGGATCAAACTAATTGTATGTATTTATGTAAGTGATTGACAGGCTCACTTAGCGTGCTAAAAATAATGAGGCTCCCTCAATTTATTCAGCAGGAAACTTGATATTCCTTTTCAAAAGAAAGGCAATGCTGTTGTTTAAAAAAGAAATGTGATGGCATGTTATTACTTGTGGATGTGTTGTTGTAAGTCTGAGTCGTGAGGCTTGCTCTCAGCAGATCACGTACCTTCTGGTGCCTGAATAAGGGATAGGTGTGCTGCCTTGGGTTCTGCGCTGGAATTCCCCCAGACAGATTTCATCTCGTACTTTCAGACTATTTGTGGTGTCTTCTTTGAGTATTGTTTTCCATTCCTGCCTTCAAACCCAGAGCCTGTTTCATCCCAGTGGCAGGTTGTCACCTCTGTGTGCCTGGGCCGCACATCATTTGGGGCTGTGTTCCTGTGGTGAAGGAGGTGCTTTCCTTCCCTACCCTCTCTCTTCTTTTGGGGAGTATATTTTGGGTCTCTGAGCTGTTTTTGAGAACAGTTGGTTTTGAGATGGGAAAGAAGATGGTTGATTTTAGTATGTCTTTTTATTAGCCAGGCACATGGTTTCTAGTCTTCAAAGATGAACACATAGAGTTAAATCCTGTACTGAAATAGGGCTTTAATTCTAATAATTTGGTATCTCCATGGCCAAGAAATGATCACTTGGTGTTCAGACCCGTCTTCTTTCATGTGCAACTTATTTCTTAGCTAAGACAGAGTAGCATCTAAATGCAGGGGATGGATAATTTAGGTGTTTGCATATGGGTCTAAATGCCTGGATTTGCCCTGGAGTAAATTCTCAGTGTTCAGGTGTGTTAATCGAGGCTCAGTGCCTGGCCTAATTTAAATTTGAAGAAGAGGGGAGTAAAATGGGCTGGAAAAATATAACAGGAAAAGAAGAACTAGGTAACCTTGCCGGTGAGGCAGGCCATTCATGCAGAATAATCTGGATTTTTTGCCCCCCCCCCCCACCTTTCCCCTATTTTTGTGTAGTAGCCTGATGATAAAGGGCTTTTCCCAGAGTTATTTTCTGTTTGAGTTTAATGTCAGTGTGGAGATTAAAGATGTTTGTTTTCCATTGGCTTAGTAAGTCTAAATCCAGCCTTTGAAGTCAAGTCATTTGAGATTCTTTAGATGAAAAATCAACTCTTTATTTGGTAATCTACCCAACACCCTCAGATTTCAAGCTTAAATATAATTCTGCCTTTGCTACAAATGATGTCAGTATTGCCTGAGGTTTGTTTAAGCAGAAAGCTGAAGTCAGCTTGAACAAAACTTGGCAAAAGTGGGATGTTTTATTCATGTGGATGATTTGAATAATGTCCCAGAGTTTCCATGGTATAATTTTGTTGCACTTAATGTTTAAAGAGACCCCCATCCCCTTCATTTAGGGAAAGCCCTTTGGTTGGGATTCATGTTTAGGATTATGGTGAGTGGTGTATTATTGCTGTGTAAATACAGACTTTTTCCATACGTATAAGCTCTCCTAACGTTTATGGAGCTCTGCTGAGGGCTGCAGGGCAGTACCTGAGAGACGTGGTGCTGCCAGCAGGCAGCCTTGGAAGCTGGGAGGCAAATGAAAAAAACATCCCATGAGTTTCAGAGTTCCCTCTTAGCCTTTTCCTCCTGCTCCTCCTTTGCACAATGCCTTTTGAAGCTTCAGAGAAGGAATTTACGCCTCTTCGTTGAACGTGTCAAGGAGCTCATGGGAAAGTTATTCTTGAACTGGGGTGGATCAGAGTAGAAAATTGTTCTTGCTTTCACTCTGTGCTTCTCTCCTCCTAAAATCCCAGCAACAGACAAACCAAAAAGCCCACCTCCAGCCCAGCTACTGACTGAAATGGGGTCAAGCATCAGATTCAGAAGAGGACGTGGGATCATGCTGATGCAAGAGCTGTGCCCCTTTGTAGCAATGGGGTGTTCAAGCAGCACTTGCTTTTTTTTTTATTTCATGGATTTTCGTAGTTTTGAGGGTTTTTTCTCAGAATGTGCCACTCCATGAATCTTGCAGCAGGACATTTGATTAAGGATGTAGAAGTTGCGGGTCTCTCCGTTAGGGCTGAGTTAATGAATTCCACAAGTTCAAAATAGCAATAGTTAAGATGGAGCACACGTCGGGCAGAGAAAAGCTAATTACTTCCATTGATTGCTTGGAGGCCTGGTGCCGTGTGTCAGAGTCTCTGTATTGCAGAGACTTCTCAGCTTCCTGCAGCAGGAGCTGATGTTAGAGCCACAGATGGGGATGAACCCTGGCTCATTCCTGCAGGGGTGCAGCGAGGTGGGGCAGAGGGGAGGGAGTGCAGACACGAACCTGCAGTTCCCCTGCCCTCACCCCTGCCAGAACGGGTGACAGGGGCCTGGCGAGGGTGTGTGAGCATCTCTGTGCCCACCTGAGAGGCAGAGGTGCTCAGGAGAGGCAGAATCTCTCCGTGCATTTCTGGGGAAGGCTCCCACTGCTGGCTGCTGCTACTGGATAAAAGCTGCAGTTTGCTGTTCCTTGGCCGAGGGTATATTTTAATTTTAATACCCAATGCTAACTTTTGCAGCCTGATTGTCACCTGCTAATTGTGATTAGCTGCTTTAGAAACTCTCAAAAAAACATAGCATTAGGAACCAGCTAAATATCCAAAGGCAGATTTGTAACATTGTCCAGAAGTTTAAGCTACTAAAGATACCGCGGAATTATATTTAAGTGTATTTCCTCCCCATTTTCCAGCTTCAGAATATTTTTTTGGATCCCAACCTAAGGCTGGAGTGGAGGGAGACAGCTTTTTTCTTGTGAAGCCCATTGAACTGTGAGCGGGGCACAAAGGGGTGTTTGTTCTGGAGCCGGGGCTGATGGGCTGCGAGAGCCCTGACAAGGGCCCGCAGTGCTCCTCGCGCCGCGTCCCAGGAATGCTGCTGTTTGCCGAGGGGATGGCTGGGCTCACTGTCCAAACAGATCTCTGCTTGCCAACTGGGAACATATTGCAGTCTCTGTGAGGCACTCCATCACGGCTTGAATAGCTCCTCTTGTGCTCAGGCGCTCTGAGTGCGAGAGAGAGAGAGAAATATTCCTTTCAGCCTTCTGCGATGTCAAAAAACCTTTAGTGACTGTATGAGAGCATTGCCTTAATGCAGGGGTTCAGAAAGGGAAGGAAGTTAAGAAGAAGAGATGGGATTTTTACCATTTGTCACTGTATTTTAAGATTTAAACTTCGCATTAAAATATTGCTATTAAAATATCTGCTATTTATTAGGAAAAAAATTGTAAATACGCATTTTTAACATACCACACTGTTTATTTTGAAAAAATGTTTGCTGTCACTAGCAAGTTCATCCTAGCTCTTTTCTATGAGACTAATATAGAGCTTGTAAAATAATTCTTTTCATCTTCTAAGCCTTCAGCTGTAGTTTGTAAACATACTTGTGTTTTGGAAAATTACCATAGTAAGGCCTGATTACACAGCAGCATGTGCCTTAATTGATCCATTACCTGTGCAAGCTTATCTGGGGTCAAAGGATTTTATACAAGCTTAATTCTGTGCTTGTGATATTTGGTTGTAGGTAACTTAATATGATTTTGGTGAATTGATCTGAAAATTATAATACATAGTGAAGTAACTCGAGGCTCTTTGCAGCATAAGCAAAATTTCACCCTTGCTCCCATCCCTCCCCCAAGCAGCATTCTCCCATTCCCGAACTATATTTGTATCTAACTTAAATAAACATGGATTATGATTCCTTTAAGTGCAGTGCTCATCTATTTTTGTTTTCAGAATGCTTCACAAGCAATTTTGCAATTCCAAAGTGGAGGAACTTTTTACGTGGAAGGAAAAGCTGTTGTGAAGACTGGAAATAAAAAACGCGCTTTACAACCAAGTGAAAAATCTTGAGTTTTGCTTAGGACTTGACAGTGTGCACACATTGTCTAAGAAATAACAAAAAATGTGTTTGTTCCGGGACTTTTGTGTGCAGGAGAGAGAGGAAGGACTTCACTGCTGTCACTGTTTCTATAGTGACAGCTCATTCTCCAGGCAGTATTGACATAAACTACAGTCAATCATTTATAGCGAGAAAACGTAAAGAAAAAAGAAAAATTAACCACTTAAGAGCGTTTATAAGCTCTTCTCAGTATATTATAAATTGTATGTGGAAGTTATTCACTCTCTGAGGTTTGTGTAGGTTGCTGTACTATGAGATGCTGATAAAATATGCGGATGTGGTGCACATTTTTATGAAATACCTGTAAATGGCTCTGGCTAATGGATTCAGTATGGTGTATTGTGTTGTAAAATATCCGTGAGTGCATGATGGTCAGAAATTTATCTTAAAGAAGGCAAAGTTAAATTGCAACAGCAATTTTTACCAGATGTTCCCTTATCTTTTATCCTATTTGTCTTGATAGTCAGAAGCCAAATTCTAAAGGAGAGCAGCCTGTAAGGAAGTGTTTAGTTATGGCCACATCCCATCAGAATTTCACTTGGACCTGCCCCTTGTAGGAGGAATGGGCTAAGCTTGAAACCTGAGTGTGCCAGTGCAGGAATTATCCCCAGAGATGCTTCACCAGCAGCAAACACAGGATCAGACTGGAGGGCTCCAGCTGTGGCTGCTGCCTTGCCTGCCTGTGATACCAGCTGCACAGACTGTGGTGCCACATATTGTTCCAAGCTGTGAGTTTCTCTGTTTGACATGCAAAAGCATCAAGTATTTTTACTAGAAGATTTGAATCTGGGGCAGTGCAGCCGAGCTAAGCCCCAGCTGGCCCCAGGTTTGCTCTGCTAGGTGCAGGAAGGTCCTGAAAGCATCTTCAGCTTGTCAGGTCTTTTAGAATTCCTGGTGGATAGTGAGAGAGATTCCACAGCAGCTGCTGAATATCACTTGAAAAGCCTGCCCAGTTCTCAACAGAGTGGCACTGGAGTTTTCAATGAAATATAGTTTAACTTTGGCAAATTTGTGTTTTCTGTAGGAAAAGCTCTGTTGGAGAATGATTTCAGCTTGCTTGAAAGTTGCTGTGTACTGATTTGGCATCTTTGGGTTTGGGTGAATGTTGGAAATGTGAACATTTTGCTGTGCATCCAGTCACTGTAAACAGTTTTCCAAGTGGATCATTGTGGGGCATTTTGCATTCCCTGGGACTTCACTTAGGAATGAGATAGCTGAAAATTATCTATGATGACATATTTGTGGATTAAAATTTTGCTGTTCCTAATTTTTTCAGCATTGTTACATGTATGACAGCATTAATGTTTACTATAAATTTTACTGTAATTTTCAGAATTAGTTCATGTACGACAAGTATGTGTGTAACTGTGCACAGACATATAAAAATTAGAGAAAGAAAGGAGGGGAATATCTAAAACAGGTGGTGTGGAACAATATTTCTATTGCACTGACACAGCAATGTTTATTGAAAAGATATTTTCCCTAATGCAAACGATATTGATTTAATGTAACTCAGATGCAGGGTAAAATGTGAAGTGACAAACCACATTTTTCAGAGAATATTTTGTTGTTTTCTTTCACCGTGGCTCTGGGTTGTTATATGACTTATTGAATCTCAGATGTTGAGGGAGAGCGATTTAGTACTTACAGGGCTGAACATCACAGCAATTTATTTATTTCCCTAATTCTTTCTCTTGCTGTCTGATAGTTTCTCTTCTTTGCTGTGCTCTCCTATAAAAGGAGTACTGGAGCTCACAAGGTGATGTGCGATGGGGTTTAGAGGTGCTTTAATGCTGTTTTTTTTTGCAAGGGGTAATTTTTGATGCTCAGCTTTCTCTTGGCGAATGAATATGACTCTGATTTTTTTCGTGCCAGGCTGTTCTGCCAGCTCGTGGCTGGGGTTCAGAAGAAAATATTTAATGTCTTATGTTAAATTGTCTGGTGGACAGTGTAGTTGCCTGCAAACCAAAGGCTCATTTTCCTTCCAAGGCTGGGGTAACGTGGACATAAAATGCAGTGTCAGGAGTGTGATAGAGAGAGTGTGCACAGAAAGAAGCAGAAAGAAAAGGAGATGAGAAGCTCATGGTCAAAACTTGAACTCTTTGCTTTGGAAAAAAATCACTGTATTGGGTCTTTAGGGATGCTGCAAATAAAGACAAGAAGCTTGTTGGAGAAATACATATCCATGGCATGAAGTAGTTTTTTCTGAATGCATCATCTTTCTTGGCCAGCACCCCATTGCTAGGTCTGAAATAAAAGCACAGCAGGCTTAGAAATCAGAGAGAAGTTGAGTAAAACTGCTCTGACTTTAACAGAATGAAATGAACCTGTTAGGCACTCTCAGCAAATAAAGCAGCCAGGTGTGTTTCTCTAAAATGCTTTTTGTGATATTTTCCAACTCAGTTGCTGAACATCATTGCAATCATAACATCAGAAAGGCTTGTGGTAAACAAGGCGGTCTTAAACCAGATAGGTTGGTGAGTGTTAATTTCTTGACTTCCAAAGAAAATAACAGTGATATTGGGGGTTTGATATTTTCCAGTGATTCTAATTTCTCTACATTATTTTCTTAGTAGCCAAACCTTATGATGTGTGCAGATTTCAGTAACTCCTTGATGGGCAACTGCATGAGCAAATACAGGGGAAAACAGTTGAGTCACGAGCCTGAGCCCCATGAGAATAGATCTGAAGCCAGCATGATGCAGTGTTACAGAAACAGGGCTTTCTTCGAGCCATGGAGACTCTGAGTCACCGGGACAAATTGTTTTTGTTATTTTATTTTTTTTATCTGTGTGCTGGGAGGGCTAATGCACAAACTCCTATGACCCAGTGAGTTGTTTTGCTCCTTGTCAGATACTGTTGGATGTGCAGCAATTCTGACTCCAGGTATTCCTGTCCCTCATCAGCCCTGCTGCTGATGGCAGTGCTGCCTGGTCACTGAAAGGGTTTAGAAACAAACAAATGCTGTTCACGGCTTGAGTGGAAGTGAGGAGAAAGAAAAGGAAGAACACACCTGTGGAATCCTCCCTCTTTTGAGAGTGAAGCACTTTGGCTGTGGGTACAATGCTCAAGTTGCACAGTTATACCTGTATGAAGTTTTGGAAACACCATTCAAACTCAAGAGGTTTTGAACAGAATTTATGGTTTTTGCCTACATCAAAGGTAGGTAGTCGTTTAGGTGCAGAAATGCTAGGAAGAAGGATTTTCTTTATTCTTTTCTGACTGCTTAAAAATAAATGAAACAAGGCGTGTGCGACTTTTGTTTTAATCAGTCAGTTTATCCCAACCCTGGAAGTGTTCAAGGCCAGGCTGGATGGGACTTGGAGCAGCCTGGGATAGTGGAAGGTGTCCCATCCCATGGCAGGGGTGGAACTGGATGAGCCTTAAAGGTCCCTTCCATCCCAAACCATTCTCTGATTCTACGATTAAATTAAGGTTGCTGTGCTCCCCATTTCTGTCAGGGCACATGCAGTCCTTGCACTTCTTTGTATGTGCATCCCCAACGACCAAAGAAATGTTTTAGGATTTTATCTTTTGAAAATTGTAGTTTTTTTTTTTTTTAAATAACACACTACCCATGTTTTCTTAGCTGCCACTTCCCCTCCCTTCCCGTTGGATTCTTCACTTCCTTTACTGAGATGTTAGATCCCAACAATAGAGCTGAAGTAGAAATTCAAATAATTCAGAGGACAGTTTTTCAACCTGAGGTTGTTAAGAGGAAATCAAGAGCATTCCTTGAATAGTTGTGAAGTGGCCGAATCCCTTCTCCCCAGTCCCTCTCCTTTCTGCAAATTCCAGGCGCTGCGGGTGGAGTTGTCATGGTGGCTCCTCTGCCGTGGGTGTAACCCCCCTGTGAACCCCCCAGAAATGGGATTATTCCAACACAACTGCGCCCATGGAGCCTCCTGAGCGCAGCAGCCCCCGGCGAGGCGCGGCTTTTCTCCTCTGCTGGGACAGAGACGCCGAAAACCTGGGAATGCTGAAAGGAAAACGTTCCACTCAAGTGTCTGAAAACTTTTTAATAAGCTCTGAAGAGTGATGGCCGGTTGAAATGCTCACTCCCTGGAGGCCGGGGAGCTTTTAATCTCTACCAAGCTGCACGATGAATGTTTTGGGTAGTAAATTAGTTTCGCAGTTGCTACAGCCAACAAGAAGCTGCCTTTTTGCACCTGAAAAATCAGAGTATTTCAAACGTGCTTTGGAGAAACTGTCCTAGAACTGTACTGGTTAGAAATGTTATTTGAATAATTAGAATAATTTAGTTAATTACATGATATTTGGTTCTCATTGACAGTTAATTTATTTAGAAAGGGCAGAGTCTCACTCTCCCACTCCATCATGCTGTGTGCTAGGATTTTTTCATCTGGGGACATGGGAAAATAAGAATTTATGGCTTATTTTTTGAAGGATGCAATGCTGTCAGTAGCCTAGAGGCATGTTTTAAACACAACTAACCTGCTCCTTGCAAAGGCTAGGCTGAGAAATATGAGAGATGAAGTGAAAACGAGGGGAGGATGACAGGGCCCTTCAAGCACAACCTGGTGACTCACAGCCTTCCTCCTCACCTTGAGTGTTTATAAATGAGAGCAGGATGTGAAAAAGTGAGTTAGTGCCTTTCTGGGACAGCCCTGTGTAGCTGAGGAAGAGTCTGCTGGAGTTGGAGCCGTGAGGAGGAGCCAGAGTCAGCATAACCAGCTTCCTGTGCCTCTCTGGGGTTCAGGTGGCTCCCAGGTGGGATTTGAGCACCTTCTTTTAGGCCTGGTGTGACTGCAAGGTGTTCAGAGACCAGCAGCCAAGAGAATTGGAGTTCTGTGAGCACGAGCTGTGAGAAAAGCTTGGAAAATGGGTTTTGTTTGGGCTATGGAAGGGCAGGCTTGAAGGAAATGGGGCAGTGAGGGATTTCAGGAAAGGCTGTTGGGATGGACATAACAGCAGGCTTCTCTGTTATAAGTGGAGAGTGAAGAAGCAAAAGTCTTAAGGAAGGAAGTGTGAGTTCATTTCAATGCAAAGGCAGGTGGGCAGGGGAGACACAGGTGGGGATTTCATGGAGCTTCAGTCCCTGGAGGTGCTGGAGAAGCAGCAGCAGTGAGGGGAGGCTCAGGTGGAGCTGGGGCTCCAGCAGCTCCATGTGTCAGGGAAATATTGGCTGCTGCACTCTCTGATCCTGGAGAACATTGCTCTGGTTGAGACTTCTCCACTTAAGATCTAGCTTCTAATTTTTAAATCTTCAATGGGAATTAAACTGCGAAACCCCTGTGAAGGAAGGAGGAGATGGCTCTGCCTCTGGTGAGCAAACCTCAGCTGGGAGAGCCCTGGGTTCACCAACAGCATCTCCAAGCCCTGTGCTGAATGTCACAGCTTTACATTTTAGCTTGCATGTTTTTCTACATTAATTCTGGTGTAAATGCAGCACTGTAATAAAACTCCCAACAGAGGGACGGAGAACATTAATATATAGTGAAATTTGGTTTTAATACTTACTGAATATTTATGCATGAGTGAAAAATATGTATACGTTATATATATATGAAATGTGCTTTTACTCCAGGGGGATGGCAGTTCACCACAGCCTCACAAAATAGTCCAAGATGTACCTGAGAACCACCAGTGTGGATGATTCTCATTCCCTCCCCACCCTTGCACGATACAGAGTGCTTGTTTGTGACAGGTGGATATTAATTGCTGTGTTTTTGATGAGCACATTTAAACAGAGACTTTCGAATGATTCACTGAAGTTCAGGATCCAAACATGTCACAAATCAAACTCATCAGCCCTGTGCTGGTGATGGGTGGCACTGTGGCAGTGCTGGGTGGGGAGGGAGGGTTGGAGGTTTGGTTTAGTTCAGTTTTCACTGCCTGGCTGATATTTCTCCCTGTGGGTGGATGGGTGAAGAATAGCCATCACCTAATTGCTGCCCTGTTTGGGGCAGGTGGAAGAGAACGTTCTGTGTAACTTCATTGTTGGCCAGGTTTGGGTCTGTTGCTGATTGTACAGTCCTTCTGGTGTTGCCATGGGAATGAAATAATTATATTGTGAATAATTGGAGCATTTTCTTCTACTGTTGCAGGAAAGTGCTGTTGTATAATTATTGCTGCTTTTGATGGAGGTTGTGCTCAGAGCTCAGTGTTCGGTATTTGTATAAACCTGTTGCAGAGAACAAAACTTTCTGCCCTTTTATCAATGTGGCTGAAAGCTGACACATGCACACGCACACTCCCCAAAAAGCATTTCTATCACTAGAATGAAGAGCTGTCTCAAAATTGAAAAGGGAAAAATAACGTTTTTCGTGATGTTCTCATGGTTTGTTGTTTGTCTTTTAGGCCAGTAGTGTTATATTGTATGCAAATGGAAATGCTGTTGGTAACTGGTGCAGAAGAATTTTCTTTTCAGGACATCTGTTTCCTTTGAAACTGAGTTCTGGTTAAAAGTTACTCCACTGCTTATAGAGGTTTGGTGGGAAGCTGATCTGGAGGGTCCTAATCCTCCTTTATCTATTCATAGCTTTAGCAGTGTAAAAACTTCATAAATGAGGTTTTTTATGCTAAAGTGAAGCCTGATGCTGACAGAGATCTCCCGTCATTTGTGTGGCTTGGCAGTAGTTACTTGATGGGTTTTCCCCATTTCTGATTTCAGCTTTGTGGTCTCCTTTTCTCTCTTGCAGCCTCGTGCTGCAGTTTTCTGTGCACAGTCTTTTCTCTCTCACATTTCTTGGTAGTGCTGTTCTGTCTATTCATCCATGGACATTCTGGCGTATTTCTGTCATAAAACAAAGGGTTATGCAAAGGAAAAAGAAGACAGTAGATATAAGGAAGGCTTACTATTTTTTCCAAAACAGAGTATTTTTCTGCGATACCCTACAGATTTTTGCAGCCTGAAGTTTTAGTCAGGCTTAAGTGTTGCTTTATGACCTAAATCCTATTCTGGGTTTGTGTTCAGTTGCATTCCCACAAACTTCCTGTGTGACCCTGCATCAGGCATTTCATTACTTTGTCCCACAGTTTCACTCGAGAAGCAGGGGGAATAACAGCCCTGCTCCAGCCAGATGTTCTGGGGATGGATTCCTGAGTCCTTGTGGGGTAACGTGGTGCTGGGTCACAGGAACGCTTTTGTGCTCCTGCCTCAGATGTCAGGATGTCATCTTGGGCTAATATTCCTCACGAAATGAATGTCTCTCCAGTTTCAGGTTATTGTGTTGTGGCTTGTGTGCTAATGGATTAATATCAGATGTTTTCAAGTAGTTGGTTGTTCTCTTTGTTTCCAAAGTAGTCCTAATTTATTTAACAGTATTTGCCATTCAAGTCAACTGATTTTAGACAGATGTTTGTCTCTTGTGTTTCAGTCTAGACATTTATGATTTACAATCTGTAGCCCATCTGGTGAATTGCCATGGGAATATGCTTATTTTCAATGCTTGAAGTATTGCAACATACTCTTTGCAAGTGTTTTTGCAGTAGCGACTGGTGAGCCAACCATCAGAAAGGGTTTATTTTAGCAAAAGACTCCGACTTGTTTGCTCAGATTAGGACAGGAAAATACTCCATTTCTGTTCAAAACAACAACAACAAAAAATGTTCCACTCCAAAATGTTGCCTGTAAATTGAAACTCTGGAGTGACAGACACATGGGTCTAGTTTAAAAAAGAAACAAAACCCACCTGGGAGTGTTGAGGGGCAGCAAGAGACCTGAAGAATCCCCCTTGTCCAGCTCCTTTCTCTGTGGCTGGACAAGCTTACTCGTCTAACCTTTTTGAAAGATTTTGGTGAGCTTTAGTTTGTCCAAGTTTCTTATAATGTGTAAATTTAAATGTCATCACTGCAGAGTGTGGTCACTGATGTTTAGTCCCTGGTGTAGGGTGGCCGTATTCTCTGGGACCGGGTCCATGTCCCCTTGCTTTCTCCTTCCCTTCCAGCCCCATGGCAGGAGGAGAAGCTGTGCATGCACTGAGGATGTGCCAGGCTGATAAACAGCCTCTTGACCTTGTCTGGACTCTTCTCTACTTGTTAAATTAGTGAAGTGTGGTGAACCCCAAAACCAGGGTGCAGGATGGCAGGTGAGGAGTGAGGACAGCTCTTTATGCTCTCAGGATGAATATCTCCAAATTCAAACCGCTTCATGTTTGAAACAACAAACGTTTGCTGCTTGAAAAGTTAATAATTCATAGTTCTGTGGTGGACAGAAGGGAGCATTTAACCAGACTTCCTCTCAGAATTCAGCTGAAATAGTGCTGCTGTAACTGCTGTACTGTGGTAGCTTCGGACAGGGTATGTTCGGGGCAACTGATAGCTTTTAGTTGATTTCCTGTTTTTACAGGTTACTGCATTATTTCTAGAATATGCCCCAAACCAGAATACAACATCTGGGAGACACACACTGCAAAGCAGCACGCTGCTGAGCAGCATTCAGTCGTGGTTGTGACATGAGGGCGTGGGGTGCTGTTGTTTGACTCCAGGCTGGACGTGCTCGAGCCTCCCGCTGTGTGCAGCAAACACCGGCAACGCCAGCGGCTTTCAGGAGGTTCCAGTGTAAACAGCAAAGGTGCTGTCGTGTAAATAAGCCAGAAAATGCTTCAGGAGCTGTCTGCTGGCTGCTTTTGGCATGGGTTTCTTGAGCAGTTTGACTGGTTGTTTGGTGGAGTGAGTTTGTCTGCAAAACTTTTGATGTTGAAAGCATCAAACCCAGACTGTAGTGTGGCTGGTCCTGTCGGGTCTGTGGCTGCAGAGTCCAAGGGCTGAACGTGTCATTCGAGCATTTGGGGTTTGCAGTTTGGTCTTAATAACAATTGTGCACTGAAACTCTGAGACACCAATGTGTTTTTTATAACTTGCATCGGTTTGGCATCTTATTTTTAATTATATTTATGGCAAATCAACTTGACAGTCTGTGAGAGCGAGTAAAGAATTGTTATATTTGTAGTTCTGGGATTTAGAAAAAACATGAAATGGTCATAGAAGTCACAAGGAGTTCAGGAATTGTGTGTTACCTACATTAAAAGTGCTTCAATCTCCCCTGTGAAACCCTGTGTTTGCACGTACGGAGGTGACTGTACTCAGTGGTTAAGCCATGCACCTGCAGCATTTCTCAGGCTGTTGTTTTTTTTTCTTTTAGCTGTTCCATTTGCATTTAAATAGTCGTTTGTTGCGGGACCCAAGATAATTTTAAATTTGTGGAGCCTTTTCTGTTAAACTTGAGGGTTTTGGTAATGTTTTTGTACTCTTCAGAGGTGAAGGAATCACTTCATACTACTGAACTGTGATCTGATATAGAAAATAAGCGGTTGAGGTGCCAGAAAGTGAATGGGCATGTGGCAGGCATCCTTTTATTTGCATCTTGGTGTGTAGATGAGGTTGTCTTAAAAATATTGACAAATCTGTAGGGATAAGCAGGATGAAACTCTTGCCTGTTGCCTATCTCAGGCATGAGCTGGTGTCATGGGGGTGGCCAAGTGCTGGACACGTTTCTTAGCATTTATCAAAGCACAGGCAGCATTACTTTAGCACCTTTCACTACCCTGCCATTGGCAGGTTGGATGCAACGTGAGTGGGACTTTTTTCTGCCATTTTAGACTTCTCCAAAGGTATTTTTCAAAGCTGTCAACCCTTCAAGCCCTTAATATTGTTAAAGCTACTCCTTTTCTCTCTAACGTGGTGCTGCTTTAATCTACAAATTCACATTGATCTAAGGACAAAGTATTTAGATCTTGATCAGCAGCAGATTTAAGACCCTGTGTCCTAGGAATTTGAGTAGACACCTGGGAGTTGACTCCGCCTTGTACTGTGCGTGAGCAGAGTTAAGTTAGTGGCCAAATTAGCTCTTTGTCTGGGAGAGAGTGCAGTTCAAAATTGTGGTGATACCAGTATGTGAAAGCTCTTTACGTCCTGTTTTAAAGGTTTTTATGAAATGCTCTGTTATGCTCGTGTTTGCTTGTGCTAACAAAGAGTTCTAGGCTGTGGCCAAAAGGCTGGGAAAAATGCTCGCCACAGGTCTGCTGTGGAGGAAAGAAGATGAATGGAAGGATCCAGGGTTGTTGTTTTTTGGGGTTTTTTTCTTTTTTCTTTTTCCTTTTCTTTTCCTTGTCATCACCTTGTTCAGTCCGTAAGCTGCTTTGAGAATAACCAAGTGGAGGGGGAAGACACGTGTGCCTGACAGGGAGCCTGTTTGTGCTTGTTTCATTGAGGAAATTGTTCCGGAACAGCTGCTCATCCATGTGAAAATGCAAACCCTTGGGTCCCAGCCAAGGTCAGCAAGCCCTGGGTCATTTGTTTTAGCAAAGCAGACCAATTTGCCCTTTAATTATCTCTCCTTTTCATTCTGTCACACCTCTTGCCACATAGATTTACTTCCTGAGAAGCGCCACATGTGAAAGATGAGATACCAATTTTGTTGTGGATCAGGTAGAGGCAGAATAATTTTTCATGGGTTAATTTTAACTGTTGAGCTTTATTAAATTTAATGCATTTACCTCACTGGATTTAATTTTTCACTTAGCTAGTTCAGTAGGCTCTTGTTGCTAAAATGTACAAGATTCTTAACTTTGGAAATCAAATTGCTAAATCACTCAATCTCATATTGTTTCTCTGCTAGTGCAGGTATTGTGGTGTGAAATGATTAATTGGTATGTGTTTGCTGGAAACAGGGCTGAGAAATTCCTGAACTTCAGGAAATTTCCAGTAACTGCTCTCAGAATGGGAACTTAATAATGAAGCCTGGTAGAGTTTGGTAATTGCAAAACAGTCACTAGAAACTGTGTGTAAAGCATACGCCCATGTGCTGGAGCTGAATTTGAGGAATATTCTACAGGGGACATAATAAAGAAAAGCAACACTCTCTAAGCATTCATGGAAATGGTGTGGTAAAATGACTTCTCTGCCCTATAATGTTATGTGGAAAGAGAAATAGGAAAGAAGTGTTGCTGTAGCTGGAAGAACTGAAATGCCAGATTCTGGGTTCTGTAATGTAAGGAAAGAAAACTGATTAAAGTGATCTTTAATGCATGCATTAAAGGTCACCAGGGAACAAGGAAAAAAGCATACTTATTCCAAAACTGGTTTTGTACAAGAATTTTGAAAGTGCCATGGGTTGCAGCCCAGGCTATAATTAGCCTTGAAAATCTTGGGACAGAAATTTCTCAAGTACATTGTGACATTATTCCAGAAGGAATAAAAATGACCAGGAGAACTGTCAATCTCTGCTTGACAGGAACATCCTCTTGGCAGGGCAAGTGTGAGACAGAGGTGGAAGGGAGCCCTGTTTTGATGTGCAATAAAATCACCCAATAAAGCATGGCACAAGAAGGAATAGAATGATTGCTGTTGTCATTTTTGTTAGACTGAGCATGCAGGTGTGTTTTTTAAAAGGCAATAGATTTTCAAAACCTTGGTGGTTATCTGAAATGGTTAAAATAATCAGCTTTAATGCCATCAGAGGGGTGACAGAGCAGCACAAGGGAAGAGGTGTTTGGGAAGAGGAGGAAAGGCTCAGACTGGGGTGTCAAGGTGTTAATTAGTTCTGCCACTATATGAGACTGAGTTGCTTCTTTTACTTATTCAAAGTTTTATTCTGTTAAATATTAATGTGCTAGAAATGGGAAAGCTGTGCTCTGCCAGCTGGGGGCAAGGTGGACATTGGTGCCTCCAGCCTGGTGGCTCCTGCTTTTCCTCTTCTTTCAGAGGAGGGGGAACGATTTCCTTGCACCTGCATTTTGGACAGGGCAGCCCTCCAGGAGCCAGGGGAGATGTGCTGCGTTCCCGGGAAAGGCGCTCGGGGTGGAATTTGGCCACTGGCTTTGTCAGCAGAGGTGGCCAAGCGCTGCTGGCTCGGTTTCATTAGGAACTCAGCAGAGACAATCTGCATTTGTTAACAGCTCTGAAAAGTACTCCAGGGAGCTCACTGCGGTGTGCAGCATCTCTGATAGAATGGATGGACGTTTGCTCATTTAAAGTAAACTTTGTATTGAACCACGGGCTTCAATTAAAACTTGCAAAGTTGTGATTCCCAAGAGTGCGTATTACTTACTGCATCCTGGGAATACAAACAGTTGAGCAACATCCTCTAAAGTTCTACTTTTTAGCAGGTCAAAACTATTTGAAATAACCAAAAATACCAAAGAAAAAACCCAACCCCAAAATCAACGAAACAAAACTCAAGCCAAACGAAAGGTATGGTTTTGTTTGAGTGTTAATTAAGGAATGGTTTGACAACAAGAAGAATATTTAATAACTGCTGGGATTCATTGAGTGGGGGTCTTTATTTTACTACCACTTGAAGTTGTTTTGATACTGTTGATGAGAGGAACGCAATAATGTGTGCTAAAGTCATTTGGCTAACCCTGAAATCAAAGCACTGGAAACAAAATCTAGCTGCAAATCACCAGGCTGTCAGTCTTTTAAAATCTGTTACCCAAATGACTTTAACAGTTTGTGGGTCATATGCAAGGTTAATACTCATCTTGCACAGTGCACGTTTTGATGATAAAACACAATATTACTTTTTTTTATTGGGGGGGAAGTGTTACAGTCAACAGTATCAGTGTGGGAGTTTGATTTCTTCCTATGAGTAGATCACTACTCCATATGAGCAGCTGGTACAAGGTTTGGAAGGACAGATACGAGGCATGCCATGCTGCTTATTTGTTGTGTATCTCTGCTCTCTATGTAGAAACTCCAAAACTGTTCCATTTTTAAGTTTATTTTCAAGTCACAGTACCTATTTTTGAGAATGACTGCCCAATACAACTGTAAGAAGTTTTGGTGCGGGGCTGAAACAGGTTATGCATAAAGCTTCATTCCACTGAGCAACATTTATGTGCAATATTTAAATTACTGTCTGTTTAAGTGGTGAACTCAGGATTTTTAAATGTTATCAGCAGTTTTTCTTGCAGTTTTTTGAGTTGGAGAAATCACTGACAAGGAATGTGTCACATAAATGTTAACTATTCATTTTAATTATTTTCAAGCATATTCTGTCCTGAAAAATTGAACAGCTCTTGATAATCCAGTGTGGATTAAATCTCAAAAAAAGCATCATTGCATGTTTACAATATCAGCCTTTACCTTTTACGTAATGTCCGACTTACAGTGGAGCAAAACTTGGCAGTGTGTACAGACCAAAGTGGATTCAGGGAGAAATAAAAAACTCAAAAGAAGTTTGCAGAGATTTTTTTTTGATTGGGAAAACACATCTATTCAAACAATATTTCTGTTTTGAACCAATTGTGACTTCATATTTTTGATGGATTTAAATAAAGCCATTTAGATGGCAGCTCTTTCCCAATAATCACTTACTGCTAAGGCCAAATTTTTTCCATTGACACTAAAATTGTTGGCTGTCTGGGGAGACAAATATTGTTGTGAAGGCCATAGGATAAGAGCGAAATCCATATGAGCTGAATAATAAGTAATAACTTTTTTCCCCTTACTGGGCCTGTAGTGTAGGTAAAGTTCCCTGCATAGTTAAGTGTAGGAAAGTATGAAGTCCAGCAAAACCAGATCCAAAATATTTAAATTTAAGTTTCAGAGTTCCCATTTGCCTTACACACTTGATGATGGTTTACTGTATTTCAAATTTAGATGTGAGAAATAAAAGCTGTAGGGGCTGGTTAGACTGTAAATAACTGGATAGGGAAAACAAACCAAGATAAGAGGAGGTAAAAATAACTCAGATGGATTCCTGTGTGTAACTTGGATTTTGGGAGGTGGGAAGTTCTGCTGATTGTACCAGAAGCAGCAGGAGTATAAAAATGCAGATGGATAGAGAATGACTGCTAATTTAATGTGTACTGGTTTTGCTGATATCAGAAAACAGACTGTGACTCAGTTTGTTGATGGAGATTTCATTAGATTAGTTTAAATTTTTAGGAGCAGTCACTCCTACAGGCCATTGCATCCCATCTGTGCCTGAAGTGCTTCATATGTTTTAGTGTTCAGCCTCCTTCCCTAGAATGTGATATACTTTGGAGATGTTGGATGGCTTCTCCATCCGGGAAGGTGACGGAGTTACCTTTTGTGTTGTCAGGCAAAGCTGAAATTCAGTTTGCAGTGACAAGGAGCAGAGTCCTGCTGAGCTCCTCTCAAGAGTTTGACCGTGGGGACAAATGGGCTAATTAACAGTTCAGTGTCAGATTTGAATATGTAATAAGGAAGGAATGAAATTAATTTTTCTTTTCCAAGCAGTAAACTCTGATTGCAAACATCTGCCTGATGTTTGGGGGGTTTGTTTTACTGAGTGCTCCGTGTGATGTTCCCAAAGTTAATGGGTGAATCAATGAGCAGTTGAGAGAACTATTTCCATTTTATCTAGACACTTTGTTTTAGCTGTGAGGCTCCATTTCCAGAAGCACAGTGGTTATGGCACTTGCTTTGTTGTACTTGTACTCAGTGCCTCAAAATGGAACTTGCATGTTCAGGGCTGGATTTCAGAGTGGAAACCATAAGCTTCTTGCTTGTATAACCACATTCCAAGGTTAGTCTGAATAGCTGAGATAATGAATTTGGTCTTTGTGCATTCTTAAATAGATAGATAGTTTTTCACATATGTGACTTTTTTTTTTTTTTGCTACAATTGGACGCTTTCCTTGGGAGCTGCCTAATTCCAGGCTGCACAGTTTCTGCTTTGTTCCCTGCTCCTATGTCTTCGACAAGAATAACTTAAACAGAGTTCAATATAGGAATTGTGGGCTGCTAAAGGACATATTGTGTTACTGCTTAATGCTGTATAAGTTGATCAGTGGGTAATATAAAGTCTGTGTTCTAGCTGTTTTATGATGAAAATATTATTTCAGCAGAATATATGGTAAAGTCATTGAACAATGATCTTATTCTCAGAATGATGGCACAAGGCATTTTCCATATACCAGAAATTAGTGGAGCTGCTCATTTTGTTATTGCAGGCTTCAAAAATAAAGCTGTTTTTAACCTTTTCTAAGCAATTAGACTATTTTTTAACTGATATCTTATTACTCTCTTTCTGTTAGGACCAGCAGAGGTTCCCATGATGTCACCCAATGGATCCATTCCCCCTATTCATGTGCCTCCCGGTTATATCTCACAGGTATGCTTCTTGAAGAATTAAAATTTTTTCATTAAAATAATAAAAAATTTAAAAATGTGAAGGCAAAAGCATTGATCCACGTAGAGAAGTCTACCTGGTTGAAGTTTAATTTAGAAGTTTTAATGGAAATGGTATTGCACATCTTCATGCTTGTGCTCTTTAGTGACAGCACACTCACATTTGCACAAGTGCCTGGATGTGCAGCTTCACACCCTGATATTTGTGATAGATTTGGGGTTTGAGCACCAGCAAAAGCTCTGCACACAGGTTGAGCCTGGAAATGCAGCTTGTATTGTTTGTGAGAAGGGGAGAAGTCCTTGATGTTGGGTAATGCCTCAGGTTCTTGTGTGACAGCCAGAAGGGGTAGGAGACCGTGGAAGTGAGAGAAAGAGCCACTGTAGCTCTAAACTATGTAGCTGATCCTCGGTATCTTCCCAGCAGAAATCCTGCAGCATACCAAGATCTGGGGGTTTTGGTGTGTTTTCAAGAATAAATGTGATTTAACTATCTATTTATGGAAAAAATGGAAAAAGTTTTGCAAAACTGTTAGGTTTTGGAACTCTTGAACAGCTACTGCTCTTCTGTGTAAATAATCCCAGATTACCAGTCTGTTCCTTCCATCTTCTGCAAAGCTTAGACTCATTCTGGGGTAAGAAAAAAAAAAGACAACAAAACCAAACCAAAAAATTGATGTAAGACATAACAGCTGTGAATGATACAATAAATCAAATAATTTCACCATTTTCATTGAGACCTGGACCAAAACCTTCCTTAAAAGTACACAAAGTATTTCAGATATCCTTGATGAATAGCATAAGAACTTTTGATAGATATAGTTTGGCATCTTGTTAAGCAGAAAATAGATGATGTCCTGGAGTCTCTTCCCCTCCCCAGGAAACATGTGAGCTTGTGTAATTCTGAAAAATTGTGGATGGCGTCATACTTAAATCCCACAAAATACTGCAATCACTCTGTGGTATTTTGACTTCTGAACAGAGGGAAAACACGCTTCAAGTAAGGGGGAACGTGTTAGCCAGCCTAGGAGAGAGGGCAGGATGTCAGGGTGGTCCTCCTGCTCCTCAGTCCTCCCCAGGAGGGAGGTTGGAGTTTTGAGTCAGCTTTTGCTGCTTAATGCTCATGGGCTGACCAAATTTAATAAACTGGTCCATATCGTGCAGAGGTTTATCTAAAGATTAATTCTTCCTTTGAAATAACTTTAGCACCTTTTTAGTATTAAAATGTTTATACCTCTCCACCTCTGTGCTGAGATAAATGGTTGGGTATAATTGGAATGCTTTCCAAACCAGAGGGATGAAAGTGTTCCAGCTGTATCTCTGAGCCCAGTTCTTCTGCACAGCTTTTAGTGGGGCACCATAATAATTCCACTAAAGAAGCCTTTAAGTACTTTCTTAACCAGAAAAAATCCAACCAGAAACCCTCTTCTGAAGCAGCTTTTCCAGGGAGCTGGAAATATGCTGTAAAGTTTTAGGGGGAGGCTCTGTTTTCGGCACCTTTCTGCAGTGGAATGTGTGTTCTGTTCTGTGGTGAGTGCCTTTCAGACTGCTTCATATTAAATAGTAGTTGAAAGTCTGTAGTAATGAAATTAGCTCTTTGTTGTAAGAAATGTCTCTGCCTTATTTGCTCTTGCTTTTGTCTATTGCTTCACAGTTAAACCCAGTCTTTTATGATAAACAATTAGAACACAACTTAAATTCAACATGTCAAGGGAAAGGCCATAAAGCAAATTGGATCCACCCTTGGATATGAATCAGAATATATTTGATTTTTGGTTTGATTTGTCCCCAAAGTGTACGTCTAAGAGTCAGGCAGAAAGCAATACCCCTGTGGAGAAACAGCAGTGCCTATTAAAAAAAGGCATGAAATCTTATTTCCATTTTGTTATACCAAGCCTGTGTGAGCTGTGTTAGCCCTGAATATTGCATGAGATATCGAATGATTGCAACCCTGCATGAATGTGGTGCTTCATCACCTCTTCGGAAAAATTGGCAGGAGGATGTGAGCCCTGCAAGGTCAGCCCCACTGGAAGCAGCACAAACAAGACTCTGCTCCTAGACTTCAAGGACCATGTTAATAATTGTTGACTAGAAGCTGGGTTTGTTGATGTTAAGGAGATGTTCCCAATGATGAGGCTTAGCCAGGGCAGGAAATGAGCCAGGAAAATAATAGAAAACAAATACACACCACCAGTTCAAATCATTTGTGCTATGGTTTTGCTCTCAAAAGACCAGCTCTTCATAGAGCCAGTATTTTCCATTATGTTTTACAGCAGATAAACCTCTGTGCACCTCTGGCAGATACGAGCTATCAGAGCAGGGTTCATGTCCCTGCAATTCTTTCTGGGCTAAGGGTTAGTTAAATACAGACGAGAGGAGAAGTTCCCTGCTGTGCTCCTGGTGGACAATATCTCTGCTGCAAAAGTTGGTTATGGAAGGTGACATGGCAGAGAAATCTGCACTAAATATGTGTGATGTCAGCTTTTTTGGCTTCAACTGCTAAGTGAGATTAAGGATTTGGAGGCCAAGGTGTTAAATTTAGGGCCATCCTCATGGGTTGTTGTTCTTGCTTTTCAGTGTGTGTCTGGGAGGGGAGAAGGAAGTGTTCTAATCAGAAGAACTAGAAAAATGAAAATATCAAAAAGCAGGATCATTGACTTGTTTGTTTCATGCTACTGGCTGAGGACTGTTCTCTCTCTGACATGAATCTGGAGCAATTCCACTTGAATTTGAGAAGTTATTTGTCTGTAGTTTGGACATAAAAATTTGGCATGAAGCTCCACCTTTGATTTTATTTACAGGTTTGTTAGTATGAGCTCTCTGCCGCAGATATTTTAAGACTAAAGGACAAATTTACCATGAGGTGCACATGTTGAAAAGCCTCATTTGGCAATGGGATTTCTGTGGTCTGAAGTGTTCAATTTGAGCCATGGTCCTGCAGCTCAATATTCCTGCAGCAAGCACATGGTATTTGACAGAACTAAAGCATAACTTCTGGAAAGGGGAATGTCTTTAAATGGCATTTAAAATGGCAGAAAATTTCTCCATCCCATCCTTGAAAATCAGGATTTCGGTCTTGGGTACGTCCTGTCCCCTGAGAGAGGTGTTCTTCTCCAAAAGCATGTTTGGCTAGCATCAGGTTTTCATGACCATCTCCTTGTTTTTGTGTGGCTTTCTGCTCACAGAGCTGCTCTGGGTGTTTTATAGACTGCAGTCAGTCAAAGCATCCTTTAACAGGATGATCCTCTTTAAAGCTTTGAACACAAGGAAGGTTGTGCAGATCTCATATGGAGCAAGACATGAAGTGATGATCCTTTTGAGTTCATGGGCACTGGTCCTGAAGAACTGTATCATTCTAGATTTAAAGTACCCCAGCATGCTTGCCAGCATTCTAGATATTTATCTGTCTGTTTTCCACACTGAAGGTATAGGTTTAATTTGGTGTTTGATTTAATACTGATGGATTCTAAAGATAGTGATGCAAACTTGCCACGACTGGCGTGAACTTGGATTGGCATCTTTAAGAAATTAAATGAATAAATAAAATGTTGACATGTAAGTGCCTCACGGATGAGCTCATTCTGTACTGTTTTTGGCTACAGATTGATTTATGAATGAAGTTTCAAATTAGTTTATGAAATTCGGGAAGTATTGGTTGTGGTCCACCCAGTGGCCATGCTCCAGATGTCCTTGCTGAATCTAGCACTTTAAATTTTAGGGAAATAAGGGTTGTTTGGGGATGTTTTTTGAAAATAAGTGGCAATTACTTGCATATTACCATATCAACTCATCCAGTGAAGGTGTGTTACAGAATGAGGGTGGTTGTTTCTTTAACTGGATCTCACCAAGTGCAGATACAATTTACCTGTGCACAATTAACATGCCTTTTTCCTTAGAGTGCAATATTAAATTTCAGTGGAGAAAAATGAGACAACGTGGAGCAGTGTGATATATTTTGACTACATGAATTATCTCTAGGTACTACAGTGATATCTGCACTGGAAAACAAATAACATTTAAAATGGCATTCCCAAAATGTGGCAACCAATGGGGGAGGCAGTTTTATTGTGTATGAGTAATGTTAACCCAAGCTGCCCTGAAAGATCATCACCTACCTCACATAGCAATTAAGCTCCCTAAAATATGGGAAAAAACCCACACAGGACTATGCTATAATAGTATTGTTATTGAGGTGGCATGCCACTTACACCAGCAGGCACAAAAAATACCAGCAAAAGACAATTTACTTACTAACTGTTTTGAAAAAAACCCCCACAAAATAATGAAAGTTTATCTCTAGGTGCCATATGAGCAGAGATATTTGTTTTCTCTAAATATAAAGTGCTAAAATTAGTAATAGCAATTACTTTTAATATTCCACTTGCATCTAGAGACCTCAACAGGGATTAGGATTTTGTTGATTCTTGGCACTGAAGTAGAGACAGTTTAGCAGTGTGTTTCCAGATGAATTTATGATCTTTGTGACAAATGGTTTTAAGCAGATACAAAGAATTGCAGATTTCTTCTGAAAATAGCAAAGTTGAACCTGTCTGCTGAGTTATGTTTTTTTCATTAATGGATCAAAACTGATTTTATCTATCTTTAATGAACTGAGTGTTGTTTCCCAGAATGGCACCACTACAATTTACTCACTGCAGGTTTTACAGATTAAGGGATATCTCCAGTCTTTATAGCTACCTCAAGCATATAGCACATAAATCAGATTACCAGCTTAGATTTGTTAAGGGCAGAATAGTGTATTTAAAGATTGTACGTACAGCTTCAGAAATGTACATGCAAATCAACAATTCCTAGTTTAGAGAGAAAATGCCCTGTGGGATTGGGAAATAAAGTGGGTTTTGCAAGGTCCCCTGTGTTTTTGTGTTCAGTGGTATTGTATGCTCACGGAATAACGAGAATGCTGTCGTTATTCATGGCCTGGGAGGAAACAAATAAAAGGTATTAGTGTCTTGGCTTTTTGACTGAAGTAACTTGGAAGGCTGGCTCATCCTTGGAGTTGGACTAGTTGGTGGTTGTAGGTTCCTCCCAACTGAAATTTTCTATTATATCCCCTCATCTCTGGCTTCTCTCAGTCCTGATGATATTTTACAGCTTCATCTAGAAGGATAATTTCATCAAAAAGGTCTTTGACAGGGCTCTGAGCTTTCCTCCCTGCTTTATACATGATAGTTCAGGAAGCTGAATCCTAATAATTTTAAATATGGTTTATATTATGTGCTGCTCAGTGTATAAGCTTTCTGTCTAAATCTGTTCCTTAATATATTCATCTTTCGCCAGAGCACAAAAGGCACATGTGGCTGGTCTAGATGCAGAGATAAGAGCTTGGAGTTGACTTTGAGGCTTGGACTAGTTAAAGCCATGATGAAAACCTTTCACTTCACAGGGACTTGCTCTCTCAATTAGGTTACATAAATTACAGCATAATCTGAGAGTTAATCCAGCATTTATGTGCACGGTCTTAGATAAGTAGTTCTGTTTTCCAAATACGTGCTAAACGGAAAAGGATTTCCCTCTTTTCCAGGTTTCAGAGTGCAGGTTTGAGACCTGGCAGCAGGATAAGAGATGCTGTGGAGCAGAACCAGTAGCAGAGATGGGGAGCCTGAAAATGCAGCAGTTGAAAGGATGTGATAGTCTGAATCTCTGAGGTTCAGCTGTCTTTTGAGGACTCTGTAAAGACTTTGAAATTTAAAGCTGACAAATTGCTAGTGGAAGTCGTAAATTTCAAGGGTAGAATCAAGCGTGTTAAGCCAAACAATCGCTGTTTTTGTTACTCAGCAAGCAACGCATTTTTAATGTGAAATGTTAAAAGTGAATGAATTAACTTTCTACAGAAAATTGTCTTCTGTAGAGGCCAGCCACAGAAATTGTGTGTCCGTGGTCACATCCCATAACTCACAGGCATAAATGCACATAACCTGAGGGCACACGTGGCCTGGGGGAGGAGCTGCGTCAGCTACTCCTGGGTGAATTTCCCCTGTGTTGCCTTGCTCAGCTGATGCCTGAGGCAGGAGCTGGTGTTTGCTGGAGCAGTTCTGCTCAGGGCTGTGGGCATTGCCCTTGGGCAGGGCTGCTCCTGTATGGCACAAACAGCCACTGCCTGTGCCATTCCTCTGCTCCAGGGTACAGATTTCTGTGTGGTTTGAGGACACTGGGATGTGATGAGAGCCACTGGAGTGTGGGCAATCCACAGCAATCTTTTCTGTTGGTGCTGCTGGGGGGGTGGATAACTGCAGCTGATGATGTGGTTGGTACTCAGCTGAGAGTGGCAGCATCTTGCAGCAGGTGCCTTTGGTGCATGCTCACTTATCTCATACAACATATTCATCACAGATACTGCTCCATCTGTGTGCCATCAGTCAGTATAGAGAAAATGGGGTTTTTAGCAACCTGTTTGTTGTATGAAATTAAATGATGCTTCCTCCTTCGTGCTTTTCTACCTTGTGCATGCCAGCATACTGAGTCAAAGGGGTAGTAATTGTTCTCACGTGGTTGTATTTTTTAATTTAAGAAATGGCAGAAGTTTTTTGAATAAGCTTCAAGAAAAGCTTGGTTCCTAAGTCTGCACTGAAATTTGGCTGGCTGACTCCTCTCCAGAAATACAACTCTGGAAAAAATATAATCTGAAAAACATTTTTCAGCCCAAGCACATTTCCACCTTCCTACATCTGTTTTTACATGCTTTGACTGTGGCGTTAGGGGCCAAGTTACGCATATCCCAGGGCTGATTTGTGTGGATGTATAGACCAGCTCTGTAACAGAAACAAGCCCTTTCCCTTATGATTTGTCCTGAGCAGCTACCTGTTGTGAACAGAGCAGCTCCTTTGCAAATGTAGGCCAGCACAGCAGGTTCCTGCAGAGTACATGCCTGCGTGCACACACACAGCCTCTGCACAGCAGCAGGGCCAGCTGCTTTCCAAAGTGTTACTAGCTCCATTCTCAGGGCGCTGTCAAAATCCGTGGTAGAAGTTTTATGGGCAGATTGTAAGGTCAGTCCCAATGAGTACGCTTATTTTGGTGCTTTGTGTTCTTTTTTCAATTGTTTTCCTCCCTAAATGCAGGTTATTTATTCTGTCCCTTAACCCACACAGTTATCACTAGCAGCAATCCAGCTCCCAGTGCTTAGTGTGGATATCTGAGTCTCCAGGAAAAGCCACATCAGCACCGCGGTTATTTCTGCTGATATTAATTTTAGAATTGTGTTTATTCGTGAAGCTAAACCCAGGGACCAGCTGTTTCCCAGTGGGAGGACGAGCTGTAAACAGTGCTGTTTTAGAGGTGTGCCTGGTTCAGACGCTGCCTAACGTGCTCCTTTCCCTGCAGGTGATAGAAGACAACACGGGCGTCCGGAGGGTGGTGGTGACGCCGCAGTCTCCGGAGTGTTTCCCTCCCAGCTACCCCTCAGCCATCTCACCAACCCACCACCTACCCCCCTACCTGACACACCACCCCCACTTCATCCACAACTCCCACACAGCGTTCTACCCTCCTGTCACTGGACCTGGGGACATGCCACCACAGTTTTTCCCACAGCATCATCTTCCCCCAACAATATATGGAGAGCAAGGTGAGCTGGGAGGCAGGGAGTGGGACTTTCACACCTGTATTCAGCAAGGTTTAAGGCCTGGGGGAACCAAGAGTAGGAATGAAGTGGAGAACTTAGAGAGTGGCTTTGTTGGAGCCTCCTTTAATATTCTCAGTGCCGGGCTGTAGCTATCCAGAGTATCCATTTTTATTTTGCCAACAGAGAAAAAACTGGTTTGGGCATGGTATTCTCAAAGATCACACTCAAAATGAAACACAAAAAGAAGGATTGAATTATAGAAAAAATCAGGAAATACTGTGATCCCTACAAGGTGATGACCTGCTTTAGGTTAACAAAGAGTCATCCTTGGAGGGGGAAGTGAGGATTGTATTTAATGAACTGTATCTGAAGAGTGTACATGATACTTATGATAATTCTCAAACTTTCTTTAGATAGTTTTAATTCCCAACGCTTCTACTTCACGTTGCACTTCTCTCCTTAGGCAGCACAACTGACATGATTGTAAAGTCTATTTATACTGGGAAATTAAATTGCATGTAATCCAGGGTTGGCAGCTTGAAACCAGCACGTCTCAGCTTGTTCTGTCCAGTCAGGCCCTGAGGAAGAAAATGCTAAATTGCTCTGAAATTAAGAGGGCTTTTTCCAAAAGATGATTTCTGTCTGGATTTTTGCTTAAAATTTGTGTCTCTGAAACACAAAGGCTGAAAAAGAGGTGAAAAACATCACCCTAATAGTGGTATTTTACACACTCACCCAAAGTCATCAAAAGAGCACAGTTAATACAAAATAATTGCAAAAAAGGGTTTTCTTCTAAAAATCTCCAGGAACAGCTGGAGTAATTTCATTTGGAGATGGCCAGGAACTTGGTTTTCTGGGGATGAAAAAAGAAAAGCCCTCAGTGATTTTTGTTGTTCCGAGTTAACGCGGGCAAACCGTTCCATTTCAGAAATCATACCACTATATGGGATGTCCAGCTACATCACCAGGGAGGATCAGTACAGCAAACCACAGCACAAAAAACTCAAAGACAGGCAGATTGACCGCCAGAACCGCCTGAACAGCCCTCCCTCCTCCATCTACAAGAGCCATATAGGCAGCTGCACGACGGTGTACAACGGTTACGCCAAGAGCCACAACGGGGCGAGCAGCGGCAGCGGTGGAGCCCCGGCCCTGAAGAAACCGGAGCGCAGAGCAAGGAGCAGCCCAAAGTCAAGTGAACAAGACCCACATGGTAAAAAGAGGGTTTTATTTATTTTTAATTGCTTTTTATTGCACCTTTCCGGCTTGTGACCTCCTCTGTATGGATCCAGTGGCGGTGCCAAGAAACACTCCCACCCACGCGTTAATACGGTGTGAACTTAAGTACGAACGCTGGGCTCTGTTTGTTTTGTAAGGTGAGCCCAGTGCCTCCCCATTTTCCCTGACTACTCCCTTGGTAGATGCAGCATCGTTCTGTTTTTATCTGTTGGAAGCAGAAATGCGTTTTATGGGCGAGGTCTTGGTTTTATTTTGCTTTTTGCAGAGGTATCTTGGCACTTTGCAAAAATCTTTGTATATAATTAAGCTATAACCAAAATCTGACTACTAGGATCCACTATTTTGTGTATCCTAGGTTAAGCTGGTAAAGTTATTAGAAAGTTTAGAGATGATGACTGAATAACCAAGGGTTTTTTTAATGTGGAAATTCAGTGGAAGTAAGATTAGTTGAAGACAAAACTGAGAAGAAATTCTTAAATGTTAGCCATTGGAAATAGTGGTCAAATAAGTCTGGCTGCTTTTGAAATAATTTTCATCAGTGTTTTCAGAGACTTGCCATTTAAAAATCTAAAACTCAATGAACAACCCAATGCTTTACTGTAATCAAATCTCACTTATCACAAGCCATTCTGCACACAGCCAGTTATACCTAAATTTAGTTTAATATCTTGTTATAATCCCTTATACCTACCTGCCTTTCTCCTCTCTGCTTGTCTCTTTGCTGACTGCTGCAGCAGCAGCTGCCTGAACAAACTTTAATGTAGTAACCAAAGCAGCATGTCCAGGATATTCATAATGTATCACACTCTGAAATATCTTTATGCAGATAAATACCTTTTATACCATATAAATACCTTATGCATATAATACCTTTATGCATATAAATAATTTATGCATAAAATACAGGTTTTCCATCACCTATCTATAGTGTATATTTTTATGGTTCTGTACTTTTACATATGAGACATAACTGAAAGAAATAGTTACGAAAATGAACTGTATGAATAGCCAAAGAGGGTGAAAAATGCTGCTTGGCATGGTAAGGAATGGTGATTTGCAGACGTGCTTCAGGGTCTTTAGAATTAGCAAGGAGCTGTATTTGGGAATACTGTAATCCAAGAAATGAATCACTGCATTAGACTTTCTAGTTGCTTCTTGCCAACCAGCTTATGCAAACTTCAGTGTTCTTATTTATGTTTAGGTGTTTATTTGAGGTGGAATACATGAGGTGTTTGAAGCACATGGATGAAAGACCTGGAAAAAAGGATAGTCTTATATATTGGTTCAGTGGGAGCTGAGTCAGCCTGGCCAATCACTAATGAAATAATCCAGAAGTAATTTAAAAGCATCTTGTCTAAGGTTTTCCTGCAACCCTTGTGTTTGTCTGATTCGTTGCCTTGGACTGCTCTGCTGTGCTGCAGCTGAAGAGCACGAGCGCTTTTAAAGTGCCAGGAAAATCAGTGGAGTCAAGGCTACAGCACGTCCAGTCTTGTCAGCCAGAGAGTGCCTTCAGACTGGAGCAGCAAGGGATGGAGTCCTCCCCCAGCTGTGGAAAAGTCCCTGACAGGAGGCTGTGTAAATAAGCATCCCTTGTCCCACCCTCCTGTCTTTTAAAATTAGGTTCTGCACCTGGAAGTGGCAGTCCTGGAGTTGCTTCAAGTGCTCTGCTGAATGTGTCAGAAGCAAGAAGGAACAGGAGAATTTTTTTCATATTAGAAGAAAAAAAAAATAAGATACTGTGGTGTCAAATGTGAGGGTTTTGACATCAGTGTATTGTTACAGTCATACATGTGAGCTTACATGCAAATTTCTGCAGGAAGGTCACAGAGGTTTAGGCTCTCATTGGGCAGCTCCCTAAAATAAGTTTCCATTTGATATTTACAAGCTTCAGATCATATCTGTCACTTGACATTTACCTTCTCTGTTTCTTCTTTAATTCTTTAGGGATTTACTGATGAATACCTGACTAACCTGGTCATACAGGTAATTAGGGTGAGAGTTAGCAGCCGTCTGGGCACAGTTGCTAGTTTGATTTACGCTGCTGAAATGAGAGTTTTTAAAATAGCCAGAAAAAAATGAATGTGTCAGAAGCAACAAGTAGCAAAGGGGTTTAAACTTAAAGGTTTGTGGATGTGTGTCTGTTCAAGCCTGCTAATAGTTAAAAACTTGATGGTGCTGTGTGGCTGCTTCGAAATTGCAGAATAGCCTGGAAAAAGCTATTTTTAGATACATAAATATATAAAAATGTGTATATATATGTATAAGACTTGTGGAGGAGTCTTTATTTAGCCAACCACTTAACCAAAAAACTCTTTAGGAGAGAAGTAGGAATGTATGAATTTGCAGTAAAACTTGGACTAAGGTGAAAGGGAGCTGGAGCTGAGGGCTTTATTTGTGTGAATTTTTGAATTGGGATTGTGATACACTTCATGGCCTATCATTTCCCATCTGGGTGTGGGGTGTGTGTGCTCCTGCAGTGGAACTGGCTTCTTTTGGGTTTTGGATGATGGAGCAAGCCCGGGATCCAGCTGCTGGCAAGGGAGGGGCTTTAGGAGCCCCGGACACAGCTGGAGCAGGGGCTCAGCTCTGGCTGCTGCAGAGAACAGCCTGTGTCAGTACACGGTGCTGCAGCCCGACACTGATTGCTGTCCTCAGGGACTGGGCTGGCTGAAGCAGAGTTTGGGAGCTGCCTCAGTGCTGGAAGTGTGGGTGGGAGCTCGCCAGGGGCACCTCTCCCAGCAGTCCCAGCTGCTTCTGAGCTGGTGCTCGGAGAGGCAATGGAGTGTCTGCTTTAATCAGCAGAGAAAGATGATCCACACGGGGACATTTGTGACAGGGAAGGTGGGAGTTCCTGCTCTTGGATCTGCTGCCCCTGTGCTTAGGGTGATGCTTGTCCTGCTCCTTGTTTCTTGGTAGTGGTTTCTCTGAGGGATGTGTTGCTCCTTCCTTAGCACACCCACTCTGCTGTGGCTGCAGGAATAACAAGGGAGCTGAAACACCTTCCTTGTCAGCACAGACTGAGAGGGCTGAGCCTGGAGAAGGGGGGAGACCTTAGAGCCCCTAAAGAGGTTACAAGAAAGCTGGAGAGGAGCTTTGGACAAGGGCTTGGAGTGACAGGAACAGGGAAAATGGCTTTAAACTGAAAGGGGGCAGGGTTAGATGAGATATTGGGAAGGAATTGTTCTCTGTCAGGGTGGGGAGGCCCTGGCACAGTTGCCCAGAGAAGCTGAGACTGCCCCATCCCTGGGAGTGTCCAAGGCCAGGGTGGATGGCGCTGGGAGCACCCTGGGACAGTGGAAGTGTCCCTGCCACGGCAGGGGGTGGAGTGAGAGGATCTTTCAGGTCCAACCCAGACCATTCTGGGATCATGTGAGTAATATTGAAGAAAATGTCCACCTTACAGTGCAAGGAAACCTCAACCCTTTTCAACTCAACCCTTTTCCCTGGAAAATTACAGTACGTGAACTGTAGGAGCTGAAAATGTACTGCTCCATCCAAATCTGTTCTCATTTTGTGTATTATGAAATTTGTGTAAGTGCTCAAGGAAAATTCTGCCATGTATCAATAATGTCCAGCTTCTTTCCAACATTAGAAGAAGGAAGGGTTCCTCAAAAATCTGCTTCACGATAGGTAGAAGAAATGGGGTTATGGATGATTAATTCTGAATGTGATCAGTACTGAAATTAAGTAAATTACTCCTGCAGTACTTTTGTTCAGTCACCTCTCCAGTTGTGGATCCAGCCTGTGCACCTCTGTCCTCTGTAGAGCATGATGGTACATTAAAAATCAGTTGGTGCTGCTATAGTTCACCCTTATCCCAGGATGGTTCTATAACATAGCAACATCCTCTTTTTACTAGGAAATTCACAGATCAGGGATATGAGTGCAGTTCTGACCTTTTCCATTGACTGCATCCTGCTGTGTTGGGTGGTGCACTTATAAATAAAGATTTCTAGTTATGTTGGAAATAGGCTGTTTTAAGGCAAAAAAAAAAAGGGAATGGATTGCTTCTAATTTACTGAAAATTGAGCAATTCTTCTGAGTGTTTCTGGTAGGATGATGGATGGTGTCTTGTACAGGTAG
Source organism: Bombycilla garrulus (assembly GCA_013400315.1). Lineage (NCBI taxonomy): Eukaryota > Metazoa > Chordata > Aves > Passeriformes > Bombycillidae > Bombycilla > Bombycilla garrulus. The sequence continues at coordinate 2,048,574 of VXBU01001756.1, forward strand.
AAGGCTTGCAGGTATGATACGGGGATTCTGATTTAAAATCCATATTGGAGGTTTTCCACAGAGTTTTAAAAACTGAACGGGAGAGGAGGGAGCAGGGTTGGGTTTTTGTGGGTTGAGTTTTTTTTTTTCTGAAGGAGCCTTGCCATGTAAAAAGAGCTGTAAGCGGAAATCCTGTCCCATTCATGCTGTCCTTTATGAATTTCAGTCTGAGTCACTTCCTCCTCATGCACTCAGTGGCTCCCTTCTTGGTCATTCAGTGATCTGGTAGTTCAAGAAGTTCTGTGTGTGGCTGCAAGTACTGAGGGAACATAAGTAGTTTTGAGCATTCTAACAATGCTTTTGCCCATTTGCTTCTCTTCAAATGAGCTACATTTTTTTGTTTACATCCTAATTGAAGCTTGAAGAGCTTAAGACAACCAAACATAAAACACTTCAAATGGGCACAAGTGGGAAGCAGGCATGGATTGTTGCTGCATCCTGTGCAGGAGCTGGGTGGGAGCTGGGAGCCAGAACAAACAGACCCAGCCTGGGCAGGGAGGTGGCTCCCGGCCGGTCGCGTGCTCCTTTGTGAAACCTTTCCTAAAGAAGTTTTTGTCCTCGTTTGAGAAGATCTGGCTTCAGATCAGGGGCCCTTCTAGCCCAGGAGTGTGATGATGATGATGATGCTGAGGAGGAGCCTGCGAGCCTGAGCATGTCCCATGTGCTTTTCCCGGCTCCTCCAGCAGCACCCAGAGCTGCCAGGGAGGGGGAGCCCTGCCCAGCCCTTTGGGTGCCCACTCGCTGGCCTGTTGTCTGTGAACTCATTGAACTCAGTTTTGAAAAGCATGTTTGCTTTCCCACTGAGGAACGCTGGCTTGGGTGTGCACTTCACTGCTCCCAGCAGCTGCTTTCTTGCACCTGGCATTGATGTGCTTTGCACATGGAGAAGGGAGGAAAAAACATTAGAATCAATTAATAGTTCAAAGAGTTGTTGTAGACTATTGACAGATCATAAACTTCCATTGTCATATGTGTACAAACCTCAGAGGTGTTGCTTTCCTATTATGGAGGTTTTGTAAATCTGATTTTGTGCACTGAAGCAGCCTCCAGCCGCTCTGAAAGCTGAAAACCATGGCTTCAAATTCCTGCTGCTTGAGGTTTCTCGTCAGATGTGGGTAGCTCCGTGTGCTCATTTCTTTGAAGGCAGTGCATTAGGAATACACAGAAACTGGGCTTGGCAAGACAACTTCCTGACAATGGTGGTTTTAATTTGAAAACGTTTTAAAATAAGTACTTGGCAAAGCAGAAGTTCTGAGGTAAAGAAATGCCCTCAGGTATGCCTGAGATGGGGTGGGATGTGCCCTGTGAGCTGCTGGTAAGTGATGCAGAGTGGGTGACGCAAAAAAACAGAGCTGAGGTGTTCTTGGTGCAGCCCCATCCTGTTCTCTCTGAATCTTCCTTGTAGCATTTAAATATGCTTAGGAAAAACGTAAAAAAAATTTCCTATTTTTGTTTAACTGTATCAAGTTGTTGTTTTAATCCAGAGCCTGTGAATTAAAGGTAAACTGTAGGAGCTGTGATTCAGTGTCCACAGGAACAAGGCGAAGTTCCTCTTCTTACTCACTCTAGATCCTGTCAATTCTTTTCTATTTTGGTCCTGAATCCATTTTGCTTATTGAGTCATACATTTATCTGTGCCTGTATATCCTATAGATTTATAAGCTTAAAAGAGTAGTTTCATCCCTTTTGGTCCATGTAAGCAAAGAGGCTCAGAAACATCAGCAATACATGTAAATTTTATGTTCTTTTAGCCAGAAACTGATGATTTGGTACAAGCTAATGGAGATTTTTTTGTCTGCAGAAATGTTTTGCAGACAAAATCGGTCATAAATGTTTTTTCTGCTGCCATACAAAATACCCCTATGTTAAATGCAGCTTCTCTAGTGTCCCTAAATGTATTTGCTTCTATAAAATAAGGAGTTGCAATAAGATTGTCTCCTGAAAACAACCTGTCAAAACTGACACAGTGATTTTATTAATAACGTTGGAAAAAACACATGAAAGAGTAAAATACATCTGTCAGCTTAAGTGAATTTTAGTATTATACCAAATAATGCAATGTGAAACATAATATTTAGTGGAACCAAAGACGTGTTGAAAGCATAGATCAGCATCCTGCATGAAATCTAAATGGTGTTACTGTTCCTACTGCATTTTTAATAGTTTTAGCCATTAATACTACTTGTCTGAATTCTTCAGACTTATATCTCATTAGAAATAGATTTTGTGTGCTCTGTGCTGTTTTCCTGTAAGTTCTAACGCATGAGAGGAAATAGGATGCATTAATTAGGGCACAGTCTGAACTTGAGAAACCAGACTTCATTTGTGACACCCGGAATTTCCAGTGTGATATTCTGGTGCCTTAACCTTATCTCCTACATCATGGCTGAGCTTGTGCTTTTATTTGTTTCTATTTGGAAATATGCCTGCTTCTTCAACAGTCTTTATCTTTGCTATTTTCTCTAAAATAATAGGCTGTGAATTGCTCATTCAGGCAGTAAACAGGTTGTGAGTGTCTGATACACCTTTGTGTATCCATTAGCTGGGCCACACAGATTCTCACCAAATAATATTTTTGCCTGTTAGTCACGTAGAGTAACCACTTAAGTGAGGTTTATACAGACTGATGGCTGTATTAGAAACATATTGCAGGGTTCAGGTAGAGTACATTCCCAAGTTCACGTCAGTCTGTGTGCCTGCAAGAATTTATCCAGATCACGTTTAACTGGTGACTTTGCTTCAGCAAAAAGAATGGCTAAAATGTTTCTTCACCATCACTGAAATACAGTCTGTTGATGGAGAGAAACAAATCTGTTTCCTCTGCTGTCGTGAAGCTTAACTTACATCACAGGGGCTTTGATGGAGAAGGGTAAAAGCTAAATATCACAAATGGTGCTGGAAAGCAAGTCCCTGCCCAGTGCACTCCCTGCCTCTGCCAGAGCTTTGCCCAGTTCTAAACCCAGCAGTGTTTTACTTTGAGCTGTCTGTGGGTACTTCCTTCTCAGGCATCTTGAACACTCTTTCCCAGAAGCTGCCTGTGTGCAGATAATTTCCAGGAATTTGCAAGCCTTTGAAATCTAGTCTGCATGTGGCCTGTCACAAACAGGGAGGTGAAACAAACCCAAAGTTTATGGAAGCCTGAATGCCACGGCAGTCCCACCTTCTGTCACACCACACTGCTTGGTTAGCACAGAGTTCTACGAGCTGGGAAGGGCTGACACACGGAGAGAAGAGATACACTGAATTTCTATGCACTTTTTTGAGAGACTAAAGAACCAGCGTCATAACTTCAGCACCAGAAGTTGTAGATAAGAGATTCTCTTCATCACTTAGGTGGGAGCATCTCCTAATTTAATTGCTCAATGTTCTTCCATCTGCAATGCCAGCTGTTTTTACAGGTGAATGGAATTGCCTCAAACTTGGTTTTGTTCAGACCTTTTGTACCTGAAAATGCAAAGAACACCAGGGCAGTGTGGATACAAATGATCCAGCGTGATTATGAGGTGCTCTGAGAACGGGTGGTCTGGGCACCCATGGCTCTGGGCCATCCATGGTGCAGAAGGGGTCACTGCAGTTCTGGTTACATTTTTCAGTCTCATCACAGCAGCTGTGACAAAATAAATCTCATTAGAAGGCTCCCTGATCTTTCTAAATGTGCTAACTACAGGAAACACAGCTCTAAGTCCACTGAGGAATATGTAGGCAAAAAGTGGGGGAATCTGGCTCCAGTGCTCATGTTTGACCTTCTTAGGGCTTTTAAACCCTTTTGGCAATAAAGCGTTTTACCTCAAAGCTGTTTTTCCCAGTCCTGGTCAGTTTCTGTAGGCTCTCAGATTTTTATTCTCATCTGCTTTATCCCTCCCTTGCCTCATTTTGCCAGCAGGATCTCCTTGGCAGGGCGAGCTGGATAAGCTGTCTGCTCTATCATTTATCAGGAAGTCAGTGCTAAATGACGTAAGGCACAACATCTTCCCCCAGAGGATCTTCATATTATCTCAAGAATTTGCAGCTTCTGCTGCAGCTGACAGTCAAATCCAGAAGACTGAAATCTGAACCTTTTTCCTAGGAGTTTACATAATTTATGGATACCCACCCAACAGAAAAAAAAAATCTTACAAAGTACATTTTCATCCTGATTAAATGCCTGTGAAAGGGAGAAGAGTTACACCAAGATGTCAGAGCTTCGGAGGAAGATAAGCAGTGTATCCTCACCAGTCAGGAGGAGATAACATGGACCACCGACAAAGGAAGGGAGCCTTGTTTCCCTTATTTGGCGATATCTGGGACACTGAGCCAAAAGGGAGAGGGTATTTATAGGGAAGAGGTGGAACATTTCCTCCCTCCAGACTATAAAATGAGTTTAAGTCTAATGATTTAATAAACAACACTTATTTGTATAGCCAGATGTTCTGAACAATGTCCGTCTGTATTTCCAGCTGCATTTGCAAAGGTGGTGAAATGAAATTTCATGTCCCCCTGAAGTTAATGGGATTTGTTTACTGAACTCTTAGGCTCTGCTTCAAACCCCATTGGTCACTCTTCCTTTTCTGAGGAGAGGTGGGATTCGATTTCTGAAGTTTTTGTGACCTTTGGTATATTTGCTTTTAAGGGAAGAATCTTAACGCAGGGTGATGCTTTAAGTGTTGCAGTTAGCAGAAAGGATAAACACTGTTCTAAAATGAAACAGCCACTTCAATTTTCTCCAAGGTTTATTGTAAAAGCATTTGTCCTGAAGCTTAAGTTTGGTTTTTGTGTTGTTTTGTTTTTCCTTTTTTTTCTCTCTCTAAGGAGCTGTGCTTAGAAGCAGCTGCTTTGATTTACTGCGATTCATGTGACTTGTGCCTGAATTTCATCTCAGCAATGAAATCCAGAATGAGCTGAAATTCCTGTAGCTTTGTTGAATCCTTCCCAGCAAGCAGTAATCAGGTGGATATTTCTGTGAAATATTTTAAATATTTGGAAGGGATCTTAGTGGTGAAATGGGTTGTGCCAATATCCAGGATCACATTTTGCCCTCGTCCCATATAGGACTGCTAATTGCCCGTGCAATTCTTTCAGCTCACTGGTAGGAACTTGGTACAGACATTATAAATCAGGTTTTTTAAACATTCTTGAGCTTATTCTTCCCATCTCAGGCATGAGAGGGCACAGATGAGATTACATCAGCCTTTTTGACTTCTGCATTTTAGAAATTTAGCCCCCAGTCTTTGCTAAATGTTCTTTTTAATATCCTTCTACTCATACAGTCATAGTTCATCCTTCAGACATGACTGCAAAACAATTTAGGATGGGATTGCTTGAGTCAGTTGATTGTCATCTGTCATGAGGAAGATAATTTATTTCTGTTCTGCTGTCAATCTGTAGGTGTTTGGGTTGATTTAAAGAAGGGAGGGGAAGCTCTTTGCCTTCCCCCATCTCTGAGCTGTGACACCGGGGCTGAGTGGAAAGAGAAAAATGTTATTTGGTTTCTGAGATTACTCTGATCTCCTCTGCCACTCATTGCAATTTCATTGTATCATATTTTTCATCTGGAAAAATAGGTCAGTAATTTACATTGGTAACAGAAGAGCTCAGGTTGGGGTTCATTCAAAGAATGTTGTAACTGCAGCCCCTCACTAGGTTGCCATTGAAAAATCCCAGTACAGGCTTCATGAAAAAATGTTTGCCTTTCTAGCACCATGGTTTGGAACGGTTGTGTTTTAAAAAAAACAAAACAAACTTTTTTCCTGTGGAATCTAACATCTTTTAAAAACGTGCAAATAGTGCAAAGCAATAAAATTTCTGCTTTAATATAAATTCTTAAACAAAAATCAAGAACAGTGAAAAGATGACACGTTTTCTAGTTTTATCCTGTTTTAGGGCAACTTTTCCCTGCTTACTTCCTCACAGAAGATGAATAGCTCTGACTTTGCTCTGACTCTGTTCTTGAGACTGAAAGAGTGGTTATTACTAAAACCCAGAAGCCCAAAGCACTTTGCATTGCCCACCATGAAATCTAAAGAAGTTATTTCTTCTTTGATTTGAGCAAGGCTGAGGAGTTGCGACTGAGGGCAAAATTTGGCCTGCAGTTATTTTCTTAAATTTTTTTGGTTCATGATGGCTTCTGCTGTGCCTCTGCACTGGGGAAGTGCTCTGCTGACTTCCTATTGTTGTAGCAAACTCAGTGGCTTTATGAGGTTCACTGCCAAGGAAGTTGTTAATTTTGGCTGAGGTGCTCTGTTTAATCCCCAGCAAGTTTGGAACTCCTATGGAGTCTGTTTTGGCTGTGCTGTGTGATTGTTTTTCTCTGCAAATATGCAGTTCTGCAGGTTATTTTGCTAGTGTTGTGTTTGATCAGGAAAATGCTCTTATTGTGTAATGGGCAGATTAGCAAAGGGTTTTATGGCCAGAATTGCTTATGGTCATATTTTTGAACTTCAAGAAGAAGTTTTATTTTGTGTTCAGTACACAAAATGTACCCTACATTTTGTCCCCCTACACTGGGGTTGGTATTTCAGAGGAAAATATTTCCTCACTGGCATGGGGCAGCAGACACAGGGTTTTGAAGGCCAGACTGGTGCACTGGAGACTTGTCACTCTGTGTTCGTTAGGGGCTGTGCTCTCCACCTCAGTTCTCGGGAGTGCAGGACTCCCCTGTGCCCCAGCAGGACTGGGTGTGGCTGTTCCTGCAGGGACACTCCAGAGTGGCAGAGACAAAGCCACGCCTGTGGTGGAGTGCAGTGGAGCCGTCAGTGACCCAGCTGGGAGGAGAAGACCAATCCTTGGTGCTGCCAAACTTGTGCTTTTTGTCCGTGAGAGGAGGAGTTGTGAGCCTCCTTTCACTGTGTGTTCATGATGCTCAGGCTCCCTCTTTGCCTGGCTGTGACAGTCAGGTGCCAGGTGCCTGGACTGAAGGGAACCTTTTCTTTTGAAGAGGAAATCTGTAAATTACAGCTGGTGTAATTTTGTGGCTGGTGTCAGTCATCCTTTTGAGCCGGTTTCACATTTTAAGAAGCGTGGGTATCCCAGCCATGCTGCTGTCCATCCCCTGCTGCTGCCTGGAGCTGGGGAAGCTTGTGGAGTTTTTATGGCTGTGTCACCTGGGGCAGCCTGGGCTGTGGGTGACAGCAAGGTGCAGCTCTGCAGAAGTTACTTCCCCTCCTGAGTGACCTCTGGGTTCCTCAGCCTGGAGAACAACCCCTGAGCGTGGCAAAGGCTGGACAGGCAGTCACGGGGAGCGAGGAGAAATGAGAGGGACAAAGCATGAAGCAGCACAGATATAAATGGAAGGAATTAAGCGTGAGGAAATTCCATGCATCCCAGCTATTGTACAAAATTCCGAGGAGTGTGAAGAACATCGCTGTTTCTAGGAAAAGGTTAGTGTTTTTGGCAAAGTTTGCAGTGAGAACAGAACATTAGCCTTCTACCTGGAAATTGGGGGTCAGGAGCTCCAGGAAAACTTTAGAAGGGACTTCCAGTCTCTTTGTCAAATACTTGACAAAAAGATGGAGAGGTGGACACTGCTTGGTTTATCTGCAAAGCTTTTACTGTTTTTCCAACCCCACATAGTGTGTGAGCTGCTGTAACAGAATAGCAAAAGGGAAGCTGCCGAAAATAAAAAGAAAAAATATTTAGACACAAAAAATAAGCTAAAGCAGGTTGAAATGATGAAAAGAGAGCGCTCCAAGAGGAGTCCTGTGTGGAAGTGGTTTGTTGTTCCAGCAGATTCAGCTTGGGCTTCCTCTGTTTCTGTGGGTTATGTCATTGTTTGATTTGGTGTTCCTTCAAACCCAGGCAGCTGCAGCCATGCACAGAGCACTGCCTCTGTCATCTGCTTTGGGAGATGTACAAAGCGCCCGCTCAAGATGTCAAATGTATGTGCTGGACATGGGGGGTGCTGTATTTTACTAAGAAAGCCCTTTTCTGCCTTCTGATGGACCAACTGTGTGTTCACAGTAGGAATTCACTCAGATCTCCAGCCAGTAAAGTAGGAGTTGTTTTTGCTGTCTTCCAGCAGTAGCAGCGAAGAAGCAGAGAAAAACAAACTCAACGTGTCACTTACCCTCCATTTGTCCCTTGCATCCAGCCTTTTATTTCCCTTGCTACTGATCTTACTTTCCTTCTTCCACCCCAATGAAAAACATAGACCCAAACAATAATGGGGGGCTGGGAGGATTGGATACCCTTACATTTATTTTAAAACACTTTTTAGCCCAGGGGGCTTCATTATGTGCATCTGAATGCTTCCACATCTGATCCACGTGACAGCAAGTGCCTTTGGTTAAAGAGGATGAGCTGTGAATTTTCACTCCAGGTATTTTGGAGTATCCTGTCCTGTGGACAATTGGATACTGAGGCAGTCGAGGTGAAACGAGCAGGTCAGTAGATACAGACTGTGGGCAGGACAACTCTGAACCGTGGGATTAAATTAATGCCTCAATCCAGAGTGGTGTTGAGGCAAAGCACTTCAGTTATCCTTAGCTTTATTGTTCCAGTGAATCAGGATGACTAGAGATCCGATTGTTCTGATTTTAGATCTGAAAATGTGCCTTTCTGGATTTTATACAGCTGTTTTGTTCTGTTTGCCCTCAGTTATTCAGGGAGTGACTTGGGATTTTTTTTTTGTTTGTTTGTTTGGGTTTTGGGGGTTTTTTTGTTGGCATTTTTTGTTGTTAATGTTTGGTTTTGTTTTTGTTGCAGGAGATCTATGTGTGGTTTGGTCTTCAAGGATAAATAATGAAGGATAAGCTCCTAGGCATTAATTAAGGTATGTTAGCAGGAGAAATCAGATAGCAACAGTAGGAAGGCACTTAGAAATGGAAAAGCTGTGATACACTGTTGCAGGGCAACTTTTAAACAATTAGAACATGTTTTAACAGTAGTATCTAAAGTTGGATATCATCGATCTCTGCCTTTGTCAGGGGAGCCATAGTTGTGTTTTATCATTGGTGGTTTTTATTAGCTTTCATATAATGAACAGAAATTTGAAATATTTAACATTTAGAAATCTCGTCCAGGCTTAATTAATAAACTTCCTTGATGTATTATAGGTTCATGTGGTGTGATTGACTGTTTTGGATGGAATTATTTTATTTTTTTTACAAGTTTTTTATTCTGAAGGGCTCCCTATTCTGCCCACTGTGGAAGTGGTGCTGGGAAGAGTTTTTACAAGCCCTGTGTGTCCAGTGTGACTCTGGATTTGCCCTTCCCAGTGTCACAGCTGTCAGCCAGCAGTAGCCTGGCAGTTTATCCCTGACCCTGCCCTGTCCTGGGCTGCCTCCCTGACAGGCTGGACAGCTGCCTCAAACTGGGTTAGGCAGGAATTTGTCCTAGCTCTAATTTTATTCAATATTTTCATTAAAGGCTTGAAGGATGGAATAAGGATTGAGGCTTATTAAATTATAGTCCATATCAGGCTCTGATAGGGTTGAGAGTGCTTGATGGGTCAGGGAAAGAGGACAGGGCAGGAGGAGAGCTCTGTAATGGCCAAGAAAGAAAAAGTTTGATCAAAGCAAGAGCCATGTACTGCACTGCAGTTAGTTGTTGTTAAACCTGCTGTTTTTTTAATTAGGTGGTAGTTCTGGGAGGAGTAGGAGATTACAAACCCCAAGAGTCAAGTTACTCTGTAGACAAAGAGAAGAGGAAACTTGTAAGCAAGCTCTGCAAGTGGGTCCTTAGTTGTGGTGATGCCAGGACCTCAGCTGGCACATGGTGGGCAGGGCTGTGCCACATCTTCGGAAGGATGGAGACCAAGTTAGAAAACGTGGCAGAGGGCAGCAGCAGGTGGGGTGTCTTAAAGACAGGTATGGAGAAATGAGCTTGTTTTGTGAAAGGAGGAAATTCCTGCGAGTACGTGAAAGGCAGCAAAGATGAAAGGGGTGATGAGCTCAACTGGGGCAGATGTGCAGGAAAGAAGGAAAACGTTGCAGATGCAGCAGGGAGAGATGAGATGATCTTCCTGTGATGAGGAGTCAGATGCTGGGGTGGTTCGCCTAGCTGAGAAGTTTGGAGATTACCGTGATCATGGGGCAGGAGGTCATTTATTTAATTGTCGTTTATTTTGGAAAAATGGGCTAGGGAGAAATGGTTTGGGTATAGATGATGATGTTTCAGTGTAGGAGGATGGACTCGGTGACTGTGTCACATCCCCTCTGGTCCTGTGACTCAGCTGCTGCGTGACACCTGCAGCTTTAGGTTTGTTCTTGTACAAGCAACTTATTAACTTATATTTCTGCAATCCCCTGAAAGTCTGCATGTGTTCTTCTTGGTGTCTTAAGCTTTGACACCAGCAGGCAGCTCTCAAAGGAGCTGGGCTGTGTTTTGAAGAGTTCATTTTCTCGGGGGCTGTAGGTTGTGCTGTACGTGACTGATGAAAGATCTTTCCCAGCATTAAAGCCGGTCACAGCCCCGATAAATCTGGAACAAATTCTGAGAAAGCATGTCATGTTATGACTGGCATATCTGTGAGCATGGAGCTCTGCTTGAGAATTAGGCTCAGAGTTTGCAAAGTGCTAGTGCTGATGTCATTCCCTTGGAATGGAAAGGCTGTTGAAACAGTAAATACTTTCTGTGGCCAGAAGCTAAGTCTTGAGCTGGACCTTTTCCTCTCTTCGAAGGAAGGAATGCAGAACAAACCTAAAATGTGTATTTGCAATGGGAAAATCTTAATTAGTTTAGAGCTTTTAGCTATTTCAAACCATTTACATACACAGCTGCTGTTAATGCAAACATGTAAACTATTGATGGAAACTTCAAACTTACCTTGAACTGACATTTTTCCCCCTTGTTTTTTGAAGCTGTGCTTGGTGTTTAAAAGTAAAAAGGTTGGAAAGGTCTGAAAATTATATTTGTGCTGTACGTGCAGAAAGGAACATAGACACAGGCTAACAGAAGCATAGAATAAAAGGCTTTAGTTCAGCAGGACTTGACACTGAAACCCTGTTAGCACCAAACAGCTGCTGAGAAAGTGTTTAGGTTTTAGGGGCATTTACTCCTGGTTGTATCTATAGAGTTTTGTTTATAATTCAAAACTCTGAAAAAAAGAGACAACTTGATGTGGTCCAGGTCTTTCAGCTGGCTTTTCTGCAATAAAGGATTAGTCTGAAACATTGGATCCAAAGAAGCCGCAGCCTGGGAATTAGAACCTAATGCTGTAGCTTGGGAGTGCTGTAACATCTCTCAGACAGTGAGATTAGCAGGGTAACTCAGATTTTTGTACTGTCCCTCAGAGGACCCCATTGAGCATTCACAAGGAATTCATCCCCACCCCCAGCTTCCTCCTAGGAGGAAGAGTTTTGCCATGACAGATGTGGGGAACAGATGTTGAGAGGAAAAGTTAAAATGGGACGATGACCTGAAGTGTTGGTTGGGCTCGTCCTTGACGTGACTGAGCTTCTGTTCCCAATGGCAAGGGAGGAAAGCAGCTCCTGCTGCCTGCCCCTGCAAGCCCCAGCCTTTGGGGGCTTTGTCACATGGAGATTTTCTGTCTTCCTGTCATATACTCAGTGCTCAATCAGCTGAGGGGACAGGAAGGGACAAAGATTGAAATGAAAATCAACTGTCTGATATTCAGGGACAATTAGTCCCAGGTAGGTGAGTCACACTCAGCCCTCACCACCATTCCTGAGTGGTTCTAGGTAGTTTTGTTGAACCTGAATCGCCTGTTTTACATCAGGACTTGCCCATTTCTTGCTGCTGTTCTTGCCCACTTTTCCACCACTGCATCTGTGATGTCCAGCAGATCTCGTGCTCCTTGTCCCTAAATGCTCCAGTGAGCTAATTCAGAGTACAGTCCTTGCTGGCTGCTGAGTAACAACAGAGAGCCAGGAGGAAAGGCCTTCCAGCAGCTCTGTGTTATCACATAGAGCCTATCAGATGGTTTCTTTCCTTCTCTATCATCTCCTGTTTCAGAAGGCTTTCTGTTCTTTCTTGGCTTGGAAGGAAGATGTTGAGCTTGATACTTGAGAGAGATTGGCAGGTCAGAGCAACTTCCCTACTGAGGGAGGGATTTGGGGCAGGTCTCGTTCTCCTTAGCTTAGTCTAGCTCAGGAGACTGTGAATAATCATGTTTATTACAGAAAGGAAGTCAGCCATCCGTAGAAGCCCGAGATTTTTCTTTTATGGCTCTTGAAATGGGAAACTAAGTATTTGAAATACTGAAAATACTGTCATTCTTAATTACCACTCCTGAGGTCCCCTTTCAACCTGTGGTGTTCTCTGATGCTGTTATAGACATCACTTGTGGATATTTATTGCTTTCTGCCTTGAATATTTGCTTTATTTTCACTGGGTGTTGTTTGTTATGTGTATCACATTCCCTCTCCCCAAAGTCTTTGAAGAAGATTTATCTTCTTCCACCTCCGGCTTATCTGTGTAACCACTTGGTGACATAAATGTCCATATTGATCACATGAGTGTCCATATTGACCTTTTAAATGTCCACATGTCTGTAATAACCCAAGGCTTCTCTGTCTGGTACCCAGAGCCCTTCTCTCTGTGAACAAGATAGACAAGTTAGGACACAAATGTAGAAAATTCCGTGAGTGGGACAGTGCATTGAGAAGTTTGAGTGAAGTAATTGAATTATTATTTATTTGCTGGGCATACCCACCTCCCTTAAATCTTGGAGTCAGTTCCTGTGCCTGGAGCAGTTTGAACCCTCAGCCCTGACCTGCAGAGGGTCGGAGGACTCGGTTCCTGTACAAAGCAATCACCTTTCATGGGAGAGGGAAATGAGATTTCTTTGGGCTTCAGGGTTTGTTTTCCTCTCCTGCTCAGTGTGACAGAGCATCCTTGCTAGAAAGCAGAGAGAGGAAAGCAAATTCAGTCCACATGTTTGGGATTTAAGGTTGAGAGTGATTCAGGCTCAGCTTCTGGGGGTTGTAATTAGGGGTGACATAATAACCATAAACTTTCGATAAAATAGTAGCAGCTTTTTTATTACACTCGGAGCTACAGAAGCTGCTTCTGATTAGCATCCCTTTGAGATAAGCCTGCAGGATCTTCCACAGTGTGCAGATCTGGCTCCAGGCTTTTGTGGCACAGTTCAGCTGCTTTACTGAAAGGAACCCTGCATTCTGAAACACCCCAAATTTTGATGTTTTCACTCGGATCAGCATCTCAACCTTTTCCTTAGCAGTTTTAGTCCATCTGTGTAATTTTTAAATCAGTATTACTGTATTCTGGCTCAATTCTGCTGGTTTGTGCTCTTTACAATACACTCTGAGGGTTATCTGCTATGGAAAAAAACAATCTTGCTATCCTCAACTTCTCCTGAAATATTACTACTCCTTTCTTTTCCAAGTGGCTGAGACTAAAAGGAATCCAGGAATGTGTGCAGCAGGAGATCTGTCATTCCCAGTCCACACCAAGGTGCATTCTTGTAGGGAGAGATGGGCATTTACACTGGAATTCTGCCATCAGCATTCAGCCAATTCCATTTTTTGGCAGTCGAGCACATGGAATTTTTAAAGAGAAGATCTACTTTTTTAAAGCAGGTCACAGACAAAAATAAAGACACATTCTTGGGCTACGAGAAGTAGGTCAGGTTTTGGGGGAATCATTAGTGAAAGCTGTTGATCTGATCCCACCTGTTTATTAATGTTTTTTGCTTCCTATGCCAAGTACGTCTGGCTCATCTTGCTTTAGGTGAGATATGTTCCTCTGCTTTGGTGAGCAAACCTTTTGCATTAACATTTTAAAAAAGAAAAATCCAAAAAACAGGAAAATATGTTCCTAGTTTTCCATTAGAGAATACCGTAGTGGAAAGTGAGGCCTCTCTGTGCTGTCATCCAAAAGGAATAAAGCTGCTTTGTGTCACCTCATTACTCTGAGCTGATGTTTTACCTCAAGATTGTTTTGTGGGGGGAGGATGAGGGAAGGGCTGGTTCCACTGCTCAGGGATGGCCTCTGCAGCACCTCCTGCACAAGAATCCCTCCGGTTTAGGGGGAGCATTTCACAGCCTGCAGGTCCCTGTGTGGAGCCGCTGCTGTACCAGGCACAGGGCTCAGGCAGGGAGGATGGATTGCTGCTGGTCACACTTTGGACTCTGCCTGGCATCACTTTATTGCCTCCACAGTTGGAAGGTGGCTGTGAAGGAGCTTTGGGCATTACAGGTGGCTGCAGGGGGGTGCTGGGCTCAGGGCAGGCACCTGTGTGGCTCCCCTGGGTTTTCCCTGTGTGGCACAAGGACTCTCGTCCTCTCCAGAGCCCTGGTGGGCAGGTGGATAGCGCAGCCTGCAGCTGCTGGAGAGAGGGTGGGTTTGGTTTACAAACCAGGGTTGGGTCAGCAGGAACTGACAAACTCCTGAACTTCTTTCACAGCTGAGTTCTGGAAGCAGGGTGGTTTTATTCTCTGAATGCAGATCACAATCAATGGCACTGTTCATGGAGGACACCTCTACAAAATAGTCTCACATTTCTGAATACCTGCAATTACTGGAAGCTTCATTCCCTCCTTTTTCTCCTTTAATTGTTTGTAATATTAATCCATGAAACTGCATGCTTTAAATTCACAAGGCAGCTGATGCCCGTGTGCAGGTAATGGCTGTCTGTCTCCCTCCCCCCCCTATTTAGAAATATCAAAAGAATTATTGATGTAACTGGAATTTTTTTGTTTAATTTTGGTAATTTATTTCTCTTCCTCTTTCCGCATTCTCTCTTTTACAGAGTTTGATTCAGAAACAAAAAGGGTTCAAGACATTCTTTCTGGAATGGAGAAACCACAGGTATGTGATCCCAGATTGCCACACAAATGTACAACAGCAAATGTGAAAAGTAGATTGTGTCACAACATGCTGGGATTTCACAGGGGAGCACCTCTGATTTTTTCCCTTAGTAGGCTGTTGCCACTAACTCATTTTACTGGGATATAAATCTGAAGGATCTTTTGTGCTCATGGGTGTTTGAGGGCTCTGCCCACTCCAGGAATTGCACCAGTTGTCTGTTTCCAGAGGACAATTCCCAGTATTCATACTGTGATGGGGAACTCAGTGCACTGGGGTGACTTGCATAGCTTTTACCCCCTCTCCCCTGGGTTTAATTTTGTCATGAGCAATTTGTGTCTTGAATCATGATTGAATTAAGCTAATTCTATTATTCAATGGCAAATTACTATAGTCTGTGTTTGTCTGAGCCATAAAAGCCCGTGAATTATGGTGGAATTGAATCACCCTGTAAATAACCCTAATGCTGAGTGTGACTGCAGTCAGGTGAGGTTATTAATAAATCTGGCTGTAAGCCCTTTTCTAGTTTGGTGTGTCAGATGAAAGGCAGAAGAGCGCTGTGGGTCTGAACAAATGGTCCAAGTCAGCACTGGAAGAAGCCGTCGTGGGGCAGAGGGAGACAGAAATCCCAAAGCACAGCCTATCTCCTTTGCTCTCCAGAGCTCAGGCCTTTCTCTGCCCAGCTGGAGAGAGGGCACAAATAAGCAAATAAATAAAAAAATAATGGTGGAAAGCTCATGGGAAGACATGGTGCTGCTGATAGAGGCTGATACAGAGACATTCTGCAGTGGGAGCCATAGCTGCACAAGTGGCAGAGCTCTGGAGAGCCGGGCGTGAGCACAGGCTGAGTTTTATTTTTTGGACTCTTTTGATAATTCTGAAGAAATGCAAAAGCTGTTTGGTCTTAAATTGCTCCATCAGTAGGTGCTGGTGTCCTGGCATGGGCAGGAGCTGGTCCAAAGCCAGCCACAACTTAAGCCAGGCCTGCAGAAGTGATGAACCCCAGCCTGAGTTCTGCCCACAAGGAGGAAGTCACTTCAGTGTGCGTGGTAACAAGTGACAATACTGAGCTGAAGGCTTGAGAGGAGAGTTTCAGGGTGCTCAGAAGGGCGGAAAGTGCACTTTGCACAGAATTGGGCTCGTTTGTTGTACAGAGGGAGTAAACATTTTTGTACTGAGGACCACCTGAGTGTTACTCATTTGGTCAACAGCCACAGCCAAGTGCTTGTACAACAATCCAGGGAGCTGACAAGAAAAATGTGTTGTTTCATACTTTTATCCTTAGGGGTAGGAAGAGAAGCTATTAGAGCAATTTGCAGGATTCTGAGATCTGGACAATTAAATTTATGGTAACCAGAGCCTTTAGAGCAGAAAGAAACAAAAAATGAAAAATAGACAAAAAATAATTTTCCTTTAGTCATGCTGAAAATGGGATTTTAAAAAAAATCCAAACCATGGCAAATTCTGGTTCAATAATAATGACATTTACTGAGGTGATGTTGGAGATTATCTATTATTCTCTCTCTGTAACTTTGACATTTGTGAGTAATTAAACTCACAGGACTCTCACAAATTATGAATTGCTGTGAATGATTCTGTGTGTGTGTAGTCAGTATTACCTCTGATAGAAATCTATCATATTATGCATAAATAGTCATCTTGGTCATGTTTCTTGGCAAATCTTATGCATATACAAGTGAAAAATAAAACAATGTATAGGAAAAAAATTATTAAGCGAAAAAGAACACAGAATGGTGAGTCAGTGGCAAGTGGGTGATGCTGTGTCTGCAGCACATGGATTTGATTTATCCCAGTGGGCAGCTCCCTCTGTCCATGGGGTGATGAAGCCATCCAAAGGGATTAGACTTGTGAGAACTCCTGCAGGAGATTCTGGATTGTACAGGTACCTCTCTGAGTATAAAATATACACATTTTAAAATTTATTACTTCGTGAAAGGTCTGTTTTCAGTAATAGATACTGTTACCTGTTTGAGAGATGTGCAGCCAAGCTGTGAATTTAATCAGAGCTTTGTCCCTTTAACAGCCAGAATTTTAAAAGGCACCTTTTGCTTTTAATCCCCCATGGTTTTGTGTCAACTGAAATATGTTTCTAATTCACGTTATCACAGACAAAGTAAGCATTCCCTGAAACAAATACCTCGGTGAGGGGAGGGAAACTTGACTCTGGGTTTCTGAAATGGCTGCATCCAACAGCCAAGGGGCTCGGGGGGACATCCTCCCCCGTGGGGAATCACCAGGGCTCTGTCAAACATCAGCCTGGCTTTCCAAAAGGCAGCCTGCTCCTGCTGACTGCCTCTGCAGCGAAACTCATATTTAATCATGGGGGTTTTTGCCTAAAATTGCAGGATTAGAGATATAATTTAAAAGCAGAAGCTCAACCCAGTAATAACTGTGAATTCATTTGACCCCCAGGCCTTTCAAACCGTGCCCTGGAGGGAGTAAATGAATGTTGCTTGCAGTGTCGTTCTCACACAGACAATGAGCCCCCAACCACACGATGCCTGTGAATGCTAACCCGGAATTTGAAAGATAATGAAAGTTGTACAGAAACATTTTTCATTACCTGAAAGACAGGAAGGGCCGATACTCATCAGTCTTGTAACCTTATTGAAGTGGTGCGGGAGTTGGATTCTTTCCCAGGGGCTTTTATGGAATAATTATTTACACCACTGAGTCTTGATAGAGCAGAAAGGAGGCATTTACTGTGTAAACTGAGAAGTTTTCAGAAACTAATTAACTGTGCTTTTCACCAGACATACAGAACTCCTTGTGGGAGAATCTTTTGTTAGGTCTCAGCTAAAAGTCCAAGCCAGCCCTCTTCAAAGCAGCAGAGTGCTTTTGGGGAGAGATGAGACAGGCTGGGAGAGCTCGGAAGCAGCACCAAGGTTTACCTGCCCAGCCTGGGAAGAGATGCTCTGGCTGCTTACATTTTGTCAGATGGAATTGGTGCACTGTTAATGAGCAATGAGCTGGTTTTTACTGATGGTGAAGTATTTCTGTCTGCAAGTTCAGAAGTGCCATGAAGCCCACCATCGTGGTGGTAGCTGAGCTGTTCCTTACAGCATGGAGAGGGCTGGTCCAGGTCTGTACCTTTGGAAAGGTGTTTGTGCAAGTTAGAAAAGTTGGAGGTAAAGATACTGAGCTGTTTTACAAGTGCCTGCTTGTTATTCTCAATATACCATCACCCCATTTATTTAACTCAGCTTTTTTCACAGCAGAGCTAGTGCTTCCTGCCCCAGGTAGGAGTTCTTGGTACACCAAGCGGTGGCTTTGGCCATGGAAGGAGATATTGGCAGGTAACTGTGATATGATATCAGCCTGTTGGTCAGGGAGCAGCAGGTCAGCGAGTTTATCTCCAGCCACACAAATAAATCCATTCCCAGCTGACGTGCTCGGCCCAGAGTGGGAATAGATTTGCCTTTTCTGCCTTATCTTGCAGACAGTGACCCCTCACTTGCTTTCCTGCACTTGCTGTGTGTGCTCAGTGCAGCTAAGACTGGTATTTGACAATTTCTGGTGTTTATTTTTAAACCTCCAGCAGCAGTTGCTGTGTACCTAGGAGCTCCAAGGCAGCCAGCAGCCACTCCTGGTGCTCCTTCCCTCTGAAATTAATGGTGTAGCTGGAGCAGCTTAGCAACTGCGTTTGGACTTTTATCCTGTGCTTGCTGGCTTCAGAATAATAGTCTGACAGTTTCTAGCAGTTAGCCCACAAGATACTTTCTCTTATTTTAAGAAACCCAAGACCTAACTTTTTACAGATTGCTGAAGTTCGTGGAGGGCCAGAGTTTTGCCGTATGCGGAATATATACGTGTGTCCTTGGGAGTAGTCATAGAGAAAAACATTTCAATAGAACATTGGCAGGATATCATGCCTCCAGCTCCAAGTCTGTCTGAATTTATGAAAAACAATTATGCAAGCATATTTCCATAATAAAAGAAACTGCATGTTGATGGGCTGAGCTGGCATAGTAGTGATGTCTGTTAAAAAAACCCTAAAATCTATTTGGATCTTGTTAATCAGTTTTTTGATCAAAATATTATTTTAAATGCAGATTTTTAGCTCTTAAGTATCTTTGCTACAATTTCATTTACATATGTGTGAATGTCTCAAAAAAATTACCTTGTCTTACTTAAATCATTCAAGATTCTTATAAGGTATCTTATCCAGTATTAGGGTGAACTGCTCCAAGATTTTAAAATAAACATTGATTTCATAGTGTCAGAAAAATACGATAAGAAAATGCCATGAAAGCAAGAAGTGCCATGAAAATTTGTAAAACAATTTGCACGTTCATGTTCTCTTTTACAAAGAAAGCTTGGTGCTACTTAAACCTTCTTGCCTTAAAACTTATTTTTCGCATTAGGTTGAACAAAGGTTTTCTTTTTTTGGCAAGACTTAAATGTGCTGCTATAAATTAAAATCTCTAACTTTTGAGATCATGGTGTTTATGATGAGACATTTCATGGTGTCACCTACTTGTCAGACTGTTAAAAATGGATTTATGACTTGCTCAGAAAGAATCTGGCTGATATATGGGTATCAGACACAGCAGTTGCAGCGCTCATCAGCTGGAAGCAATGTGTTTCCACACGAGAAGGTAAATATTCTCCGTTATGTAAAGATATCCAGAAGCTGGATTTGTAAACAAGAAGTCCCTGAAAGCTGATTGCTAATACTTCATTTTCAAGTAATTTGTGGGTAAGGGGTTTCACTTGTCTCAATAAAAGTTAGGAAATGTGTAACTGAGCACCTGCAGCATTCATGTTACACCTTCTGAAATAACAACATCTTGCTCTTTGTGTTGCAAAAATCTGTCAGAATTATAGATGCAGGGAAGTTTGTTGCATAGGAAAAATAAAGAATATAAACCCTCAGTCTTTGGTTTCTCCATATGGAGGCTAACTTAAAAATATTTTTTATGTATTCACTACACTTAAGAAGGAAAACCACCATTATTTTAATGATGAAAAGTGAAGAGTTAGTGGCGGAGCATTTGAGGCTTTGAGGCTTCCCTGGGACCCCTCAACAAGCTTGTGTGAAAGTGTGCTGCCTTTCCCAGATAACCAGTTGCTTTTTATTTATTTTTCTTTTGAGACAGTGGCAGGGGGATTTTTTTATTCTTGCTTCTTGGCCTGATAACAGAAGGCTGCTCCCTGGGAAGCTGCTGTTGGCTGCGTGCAGCTGATGTGCCAGTGGCTCTCCTGGTGAGCAAGGTGATGCTAGTTCTGTAAGCTGCCTGAACCTGGCTCTCCAGAAGAATACAGTGGCATTGGTGGGGTGATAAAATTGGTTTGGTGCAGGAGTTTGAAGTTCTTTCTCCATGTTTTATTAGAAAGGATTCTTCACCCCTCTGCCACGGAGTTGTTGCGCTCAGTGGTGAGTGCAGATCACACACCGTCCTTCTGTCAAAGCACAATGTAGTTTTGCAATGTAGTTTTTAACTGACAGGTTGGACTTCTGTTATGATTTTCCCTTGTGCTTTTGAGCCAGCATAACTTTTCAGGTTGAATTGGGTTTTTCTACTCACTCTTGAGTTATTGTGGTTTCAAGTGGCAAGAAGGAACAGGATGACTGAAAAAGCCATCAGAGTTTCACTGAAAAAGCTCCTTAACAAAAACTTCAGGAAAATAATTGTGTATAAAACAATCTGTAGGTTCAAGTCTTTGTTCCACTTAGTTCCAATTCCCTTCTGGGAATGGCCACAGCAGCAGGTACCTCCAGAGGCATCCTTTGATGGATGCTTAGGCTGTGACGAGCCAGTTCACTGCAGGGGAACCTCTCTCTCTATTCCTCATATGTTAGAGATCACTTTTTGCCATGAATCTGTGTTTTTGTTTGTGTTGTTGATAATTTCTGACCTTTTACTTTTCAACTCCAGCTCTGAAATTTCCGTTTTGCAAGAAATTGATTGTGAAGATGGAAGCAAAAAGCAGATGCTTACAGAACAGTGGCTTTTCCTCAGATTTCAGATTAACTGGTGTTTCTTTTATAGGTTACAAATATTCAAGCAAGAGCAGTTTTGCTTTCCTGGTCACCTCCCACTGGCCTTCTCAATGCAGATAGACACAACAACGGTTTGCCTTACACCTGTACCTACGAGGTTGCCTTATCAGATAAAGGGAGGGATGGAAAATACAAGACCATTTACAGGTAAAAAACATCATCTTTACACTTTTTTTTGTTTCTTTTGGAGTAAATTCGCTGAGCTTTTCAGGGTGTATCCTGGCAAGTCCATCAGTCACAGAAGAGAGGCACATTTGAGCATCCTGTTTCCTCAGCTTGCAGAGGAGCTCACAGGGAGCTGGTGGAGTGCATGTCACCATTGTCACCCCATCCCACCTCCCCAGCACGTGGCAGATCCTGCCTGCGATGCTGTTGCTCCCGTAGCCAGTGAAAAGGTTACATTTTCTTTTGTGCTAAATGTCAAAACCTTTCGTGTACGCCATGCAGGCAGGAGAGCTGCCTTCCTAATGGGCTAATTTTGTGTGGACTTGCAGAATTTAGAACAGTAAAATCTTGTTATTTCAGCTAACGAGAAAAATGTGAGGGCTTTGCCGCTTTGTAGTGTCGTAGATGAGCAGAGGAGGGAGAACAGCAGTCAGTAGGTTACAGAGGCTCCACAGAAAAACCCGAATACTTGGCTCCCAGCTTGCTCCAGTAAAAGTTCTGAGGGATTTCTCTGTGTCTCCTTGCAGTGATCCTTCTGTGATCAAGTACATATGGTGTTATGCCTTTTTTTTTCCCCTGCTAATGACGTCTAGGAAAGAGAATTTGGAGATGTGACCTTGGCTGTTGTGAAATAGCTAATCCTTCCCAAATCTCATTAAATAAAGTCCAGGTGATAGAGCATTTAAGGAATTACCTCTTGAGAGCAAACCTTCTCCTTTCCTAAGATGTCCTGCGAATTAGGGTATTCCTCTTGGTGTGCTGAAGGCAGGTCTTGGATAATACAAACAGAGTGTATTAACCAGGGAAAGGCTGCCTGATTTTACTCTTTTTCTGGCATTTACAGCAGCTGTTTGTGAGCCAACGTGAGCATCTCCATAGTCAAGTGTGTGCTGCTGAGCTTTTAAAGTCGGAAGGACACTTTCTAGTACTTCTTGTGCCTGATGGCTGCACATTTTCCCCTGGTTATGAAATGTTGTGCATCTGTTTTAAAGCTGCTGGTGGTGATGTGTCTCCTGCTGCTGGCCAGAGTGCAGCCTTTAGCTTGATGTGGTATGTTCCATCAGGAGCAGCAGTAATTGTTATTACTATAGGCAAAAGAGAGCCTGCAATATGTTGAATACATTGTCTTTGGAAGGACGTGCACTCATTTCAGAGGGGAAAAGCTGGATTTGCAGAGCATTGTGTTATATGAAATAAAAAATAGAAGGCTTTCTGGTGGATTTCTGGCAACCCAGCAGGCATGTGCTTTCTGGTGGATTTTGTTCTATTGATTTTGAGACATCTCCCTGTATTTGTCCAGCTAGCTATGAAATATTTCTTTATGCTAAATTAAGAGCTTTCGTGTTACCCATATTTTAATAAAATCATGAATAAGCCAAGCTCTTACATGAGATGGCTATTACTTATTAAGCACTGACCCGTACCTTAATCTTCACAGATTTGGCAACACATGACTGAGCCCAGTGTTCATTTACCAGCAAACAAGCCAGAAGGAAAAAGAATAGCCCTAACTATGTTGGCTGCTTTTGAAATTAATAAATTGTAGGCTTTTTTTTCTTTTTTAATGTCTAAAACACTTTGCTTTAAGTTGTCTTGCTATTGAAAGAGAGCTGGGTCCAGCTGTTTGGGTGTTAATTAAATGTCTCCTTCCTGTGGTCCTCACAGGGAGGGTGGTTCTGGAGGAGAAAGCAATAAGTGAAACAGTTGAGCAAGAAACTCTGCTTCTTCCTCTGAAGTTCAATGGGTCACTTTGTGTAAAGTGTTTTGAATAGGGAATATGCAGAAACTACAACAATAGTGTTTGGGTTTCGCTCTTTTCAGCTCTGGGAGGGTTGAAAACCACAATGAGCTTTATACAAATATCAGCTAAATATAAGATAGAATTGAAATAAACCCATATATTTAGTTTACTGAACAAATTGGTGTGATAAATTCTTTTCTTCTTGCGTATGGAGCTCTGTGAACTTTCCAGGAAATGTGAAGCGTGTTGACAAATTGTTGGTAGATGGTGTGCTACTATTTCTCTTCTGAGAGATTATTTTTCTTCTTTCAAATTATATCACTAGAAAATCAGTAGTTGTGCTAAGTGTGATACTCCTTTTCATAATTGATTAATTAGTTGGGTTTGGATTTCTTTCCTCCAGTGGAGAAGAATTAGAATATCATCTGAAGGACCTTAGGCCAGCAACAGATTATCATGTCAGGTGAGTTAGCATGATTTGAATGTCACTTAAATATAAACTCTTCAATTGTATGAGAATAAATGGGAAAGATTTTTAAGTAAATGTACAGTGTAGCTCAAGGATTTCATGGTCACCTCTGTAGGTGTATTTTTCAGTGGTTTCTAAATATTTTATCATAGCTTTTATCTTGGACTTTGAGAGTGTTTTTTGAATAATATCTTCCGTTGTGTTGCTGTCATTGCTGTAGTAAGAGGCAAACAGAAGTTTGTTTCTGGATTTCTGTATGGTTAACAAGCCTGGAAGTGCTTATATATGAAAGTAGGATATCTGAGGTAATTTAAAAATTTGACTCAAGCAACTGTTGTTTCTCCAGTTCCTGCAACATAAACACTGAAAGTACTCCGCACTTTACTTTGGGAAGTAAATCTGCTGAATCCAGATCCATCTCACCATAGTCACTTCAGCATTTATCCAAGGAAAAAATGTATTCACACTGAACTGTGCTGATATCTCATAACATATTTATCTTTGATTCTAGAAGTGTGTTTTACACATTTATTAACTATTAACACTTTCTCGTTTTGCTCTCTGATGGTTTTAACACTGTGTTACCTGCTCATTTGCTTTTTTAAAAAGACTTTATTTATGAACCAAGACTTTGAATTTATATGCTATTCACTCACCCTCAATATCCTTAAAAAAACATCCTTTCACTCCTGTCTATTGTTCCCTTCTATTTTTCCAGACAGGGGCTAGGTTTGGCACCCTGATTCACATCAAGGTTGCTCCTGTTTGTAAAACTTTAAAGAACAAGCACCTTGCTTCTGAGTTAAAAAAAAAAAAATCAACACTATAATGTGTCCATCTAGCTCTGATACTATAGATATTTTTAAGGATTGTTTCTAGGGGAGCCCTAAAATGATCTTTTTAAGTACAAGACAAGACTGGAAGGAACTTTTCATAAATGAGGAAAAGATTCAGCTCCTGAGTGGGGCAGGAGTCTTGGCCTTAGCAGCAAAGGGATGGTAACAAGGAGGAGATTGTAAAACACTGTTGAGCTTCCTTCTGAGCATTGAACATCTCTTTTGAAGCCAACTTCAAACACCAGAGAGGTCACCATGCACAGCTGGGCTGAGGTCTCAGTCATTTTTAGGGGTGTTGTGGGTATTTACCCAGGTCCTGGCTGACTTCTTCCTCCGTACCTACAGTTCCCTCCACCTTCTTGCAGGTTTGCCAAAATACAGACCATTTCTGAGAAGTTAACAATAACTTCTGTTTAAAAAGGAGTGACTAAATACAGAAGTCAGATTTGCAAAGCAGCAGCACTGTTTGTAGTGGAGCAGGCTGACACTGAAACAGAGGCTGTTTGCTTTCCACCACAGTTTTTTCCTCCTCCTTCACTGAAACTGCATTATGTATTAATGACTGTGAAGAAATAAATCTGTTGAGTAGAGAAATTTATGGGGCCAGCAGTTACTGGGCAGATCACCTTGGGTCTCCTTGACCTTGGCAGCATCTCTCAGGGCTTTGTCTCTCCTGGACGAGGTGCTCGTGCTCCTTGCTGGGCCCTGGCACAACCTGGAACAGCCTGGTTTGCTCTGAAGCACCCCCTGCTTCCCTCCAGGTGTGTTGTGTTGGTGCCCTCAGAGCTGGCTGTGCTCAGTGTTCCAGTGGTTTGCAGAAGATGCCCCCTGAGCTCGTTTTCACACGGTTTTATTTCCCTTGTGGTGTGTGCTGGATGCCGGACCACGCTCATTTCCAGCACACACATGTGCCACTTGCCAGACTCAATTAATTAATTGCATCTCTTGTTGCTCTGGTGCTGCTAACAGGTGATGTGTAAAGCAGCACCAGAGCAGTTCTTTTCTACCTCCCCCAGAAGGTTTGATTCTACGTAGGTGGCCATTGTACATAAATTACTCTTATCTACTGAAAACAAATTTAGAAATTGCCCTTTCTTTAGTGCTGCATTCAAGCACACAATAGCTACAGCCAACTCAGAGGTCATTGTCTGGTCATGGCCTGAACTTTTTTTTGAGTAGAAGACTTCCAATTTACACTTTCCTTTTGCTGTGTGGAAAATGTGAAGGGAAAAAATAACGTCATTACTTTTTCAGAGGAAGGCACCTCGTGAGGAAGTGCTCAACTATATCCCATTTGCTTTCCCTTATTATTTGGTACTGCATGTTCTATGCTGACATATAGAGGGTTTGCCTGAAATCAGACTTGCTTTGAAGATCTTTAGTTTATCACATCAGTGTTGCTGACCTGTGTTAGTTCTAGTCCATGGAGGTCCACTAAATGTTGATAGCTGAGTTATGTAGAAGATTGTACCCATGGAAGGAGACCGACAGGTACCTGCACTCAACATGGTACACGTGGATCAAATGGAAAACAGGCATTAAAGCTCATGTCTTTTTTTCTGTTGTGTTTCAAGGAGGGTTTTACCACAGTGTGTGGAAGCCTGGCAATAGGCAAGGAAATACTGGTGGAAAGAAAAGATAATGAAGATAACTCAGTGGTCTGTGGGAATATTTGCACAAAACAGTGTTCCTCTTCTGCTGTATTTTTTTTTGCATTCTTGTGCAAGTGAAGTAAAGCAAGGATGGCCCTTGGTGTGTGATGAGTGTGTCATTATGAATGGTATCGAGGGTGCTTTGGTGGTCAGATTCTGTGGCCAAGGCGGTGCCACTGCAGCTGTCAGCACATTTATAACCATTTGAACGCTGTTTCCAGGGTATATGCAGTGTACAACTCAGTAAAGGGATCTTCCTCAGAGCCAGCAAGCTTCACCACTCACAGCTCAGCACCAGAGTGTCCCTTCCCACCCAAATCCTCGCACAGGACCAAAAGCTCCTTAACCTTGCAGTGGAAGGTAGGTAACACCTGATTTGGGCAAAAACAGGGAAAAGAGACAGACAGTGGGCATAAATGTTGGGAATAACTGCAAGATGAGACAGTCATTTTTCAGTAAGGGACTTGAACTTGCTGTACTCTGACAAATCCCTTGCTGTGCACCAACTTGACTTTTAAAATGTATGTGTTTCATTATGTCCAGCTTCTTCCCGGCATTCGTTAGGAGGTTGCCAAGCCATGTGCAAAGCTTTGGTTTCACTTGAAGCTGTAGTCATTTGCCTGGGGGAGGTGAAGCTGTTTTTTCTTATTCCCCAAATCACCTTTTGTTTATTTTTGTTCGTAGGCACCCATTGATAATGGTTCAAAAATCACCAGCTACCTTCTGGAGTGGGATGAGGTAAGTAGTAACTAGTTGAAATAAATACACAAATAAATGGCACTCAGACTTTACAAGGATTTGCTGAGTAAAGAAAAGTAATTAAATACAGGAGAAAGTTGAAATGGGAAAATGAAATCCTGATGGCATTAGGTAAAGAGCTGGAAAGGTGAAAGAGGCAGTGGGGAAAATTTTCCGTTCAGCGTATTTTATATAGAGACAATGTTCTGTTTCTGTACCCTTGAAATCTTTTATCACTCGTTTGTTGTACTTTATTTGTTAATCAGTATTACTTACTATTTAGTCACTTGTGATGTATCTTGCAGTTCTGTTCGAGATCTTTCTTCCACTGCTGAGTGCAGAATAAACACTTATTCCTGCCCTAGAAGAGAAGAGGCATGATCTTGCAGACCTGTCTACAGAGAACGTACTCAGGGCCAAAATAAGTGTCCTTTGTGTACTGGCAATTAGCCCCCTTCCAGACACAAAAGGAAATAAGTTTTCTCCAAAATATCTTCCATGGATAGTGAGCACTGGGCTGTTGGGAGAGTGCCCTGACAAATCCCAGCAGGATCTGGTGGAGGTGTGTTCTTGTGAGTCCTCCCTCTGTCCTGTAGTTTCTGACCCCCTTTCCTTTGTGCAAGCCGTATTTCTGCAGAAAGCATGAGTCAGGGATTCTTGTCTCTGGAGGAGAAGAATCCTGGATAACAGAAAGGGCTTGGACAACATAAATAAAAGTCATAAGTTGGGAAATGAAGGGCGTTGAAGGGTGTTTGGTTGTAAAGCCTGAGAAACATCTCTTGAGGTCTTTTGTAGTCCAGAAATATTCAAAGGGAGTATTCTGTTATGAATAGTTTTCCACTATGGCATTAGTAGCACATTCCCTGCTCGTTCTGCTGGGTGTTTGGAGCCACTCACTGTGCAAACATTTATTGTGTGCACTGTCACAGCTAGTGGGGCCTGCGTGATGAGAAACCCTCAGAACCTGAACTAAAGTTGAACAATAACTTCAGAATGACTTGCTGTCCCTCTGCACGTAATGGAAAGGCAAAGGTTGTCACTGAAGAAGGGAGAAGTGGGAGTGTGAAGTCTGGGAAAGGAGATGAAGAGAGATTTCTCCAAAAGGATTGGCCAGGATGGTCCTGTTAGACCTGTGACACTTTGATTGTGCACTTGTGCTTTCTTCCAAAGCTTCCAGTAACTTGGAGCTGAAGGAACAGGGCAGCACAGAGCAGTGGAAACATGGGTGATTCCAGCCTGCAAAGAAAAGGGGAGCAGCAGAAGGTCTTGTCAGAAGGATCATCAGCAGATAATTAATACAGAGCAAATACAGTAACGTTCATTTTGACTGCATGGGGCATAGGCATAATTTTGGATACATACAGAGTAATTCTAAAGTCCTTGTGTCCTTCAAACTCATTAATAAGAGTTTTGTCTTCAGAAAGAATGGTTATGACACCAACTTTTCACAGAAGAAATGCAGTTTGGTTTAGGGTAGTTCAGCTACCAATGGGAAAAAATAAATACATCCAGATTCCCTTATTCTACCTGTTTTAATTACCTTGTTTTCTCAGAAACAGCCCTGAAATCCGAGATTATAATGGATAGCTAGCCAGCACAGATGAAAGAATAATGGCCCTGCACAAATTAATTTGGTACATCTCCAATGGTTTGACAGGATTCCTGGCTGAAATGTAGCTGTCAGGTTCTGAGACAGTTAATGCCACAGGTGTAGCTTCTCTAAAATTTTTTTCCTCTGATAAGAGACAGAAAGGCAACTTTAATCCACTGAAATTAAAGCCTGCTATTAAAGCTTGTGAAAGGAAACGTCTGAAGACGCAGGCTGGCTGTGCCTGGGTTTGCAGGAGCCTCATCACATGCATGGTGAGGCTGCTGCCCTCACTTTTCCATGTGCCACAGCAGGTTCTGCCTCTGACATGAAGTGCATTTAGCTGCTGGGATTATGGCACCCAGGTACAAAAGAGAATTCACTTGCAGGGCCCCATAGCCTCGTGCTTGGTTGTGTAAACTCCACGTCAGCAAAAGCACTGCCCTCTCCACAAGGCCACACTGTGTCCTGGTGAAATCAAGGAATACATACATCAGGGCACAGGAGAAGGAAGGCTTGCCAGGCAGCAGTGAGCACGCTGCCAGATCTCAGCTAGAGCAGCGTTCATTAGCTGTGAGGCACAGGAGGAAATAGAAACACGGGAAAATCGGCGATCAGAAGGAAATTAAATCATGGCTGCAAAGCAGAGAGAGCTTTGCAAGAGCAGAGAGCAAGAAATCTGTCAGATGATAAAGGTAGAAAAACACCCTGAGTAGGAAGTTGAGTCCCTTCCTAGGAAAGGATGGTGTGGAGTGCCCTCGCCACACCCATGGCACACAGGTCCTGGGAGGCTCTTATGCAAAGGCTGCAGCTCAGACTCAGGAAACAAAACTGGCAACAGGCATGGGAGGTGTGGAGAGTGGTGGAGGCATCCAGGAAACACTTCCAGGTGTGTCCCAGTCACACCAGTGTGTTCCCTCAGCTCAGGTAGTTACCCCTCCTGCAGCCCCTTTGCGGTCACAGATGTCAGTCTGTCCCTGAGACAGCTCAGCTCTGAGTGTGTCAGATGCTCAGCAGTATCTCACCTGGTTCCTCCGGTTTTTGTGGGGCAGAGCACATCCAAAGTGCCTCCAGGAGTGTAGGTGGCATCACCTGTATGTGCTGAAAACAAAAATGAAGCGCCGTGTTCACAGCCCCAGGATTAGGCGAGGTGGGAAATTCTAGAAGGTTGTACTGCTTAATATGTTACTGTGCCAGCCCTACCCAGCTGCTGCTTCAGTTTAGTTCTGAGCCTTGGGGTTTTTCCTGACCTTCAGATTCTGAAGGATGTCAGTACATAAAGCTGTTCCAGTTATCCTACATTTTTCTATCCCAGTTTGGATTAAATAGTTTGTAATGTAACTGGTGCTACAAGATTAGTTAGAAAACTCAAATGCTTTCCCTTTACTGAGTCAGGTCTTTGAATTAGAGTTGTAATACCTTGCTAATAAACTGTTATCTCTTGAAATGCCTGAAGAACTATGAAGGACACTTGATTCTTTAATAGGAGAGTAAAAGATCAGTTCAGCAAATTGTCACTCACATATACTGGATGTATCCCACGAAAATTGCCACTGGCTCTAAAGAGGAAAGGATCAGCCTCTGTCTCAAGTATTCTGGATTTCATTGGGATTGGAACATGCTTGCACCACAAGTGCATTAACTATCTGGCAATTAAATCACTTGAAATTAGTAATTAAGGAAAACTTCACCTTCTGGCTCTTTTGCTATGAACTTTGAACCTACAAACCTGAACTTATCAATTGATGACTTGGTGCCAGCATTGATTATTCAGGGTAAGCAAAAAGCTAATCAGGGAAAAAATAGCATTAAAAATACACCAAACAGAAAATATGACTGTAAAGGAGGTGATGCTTTCCCTGATGCCAGCATTCATCAAAATCAGTAAACTGTAACTGCATTGAAAAATGCTGCTGGCACTGCTGTAAGAACCAGGCCTTTGTTACTAATTAGATGTGAAATGCTTGTTGTGTGATTAAGTGGTAGTAAATAAATGTTTCTCTTGTGTATATGGATAGTGAGAGTATCCTATTCATTCTGGATGGGAAAGGGCAGGAATGCTCCTGAGCCAGAGACAAGGACATCCCTCTCACACAGTCTGTGTCTCTTTTCTGTGTGGAGCTCAAGCAGCTTTAATTCTTACCCAGTAAGCAGCTCATTTTAATTTACTCGAGAGAGGGACTGATACAATACCACACTAATGATTTGATGATGGATAGCTAACAGTGAAGTTTACATAGAGTTAAATGGGGATAATTTTGTTCTGCCACAAAGTTTTAAATTCCTTGGGGTAGCAGAGATGTGCTTGTTTATACCAGCTGATAATCTGAGCCAGACATCTCAGTGGAGACCCCCCAGAGCTGGATACAGAGAGCTCCATGTTTGTGTTTGTTCACTTCTCTCTCCTGGTTCGTTCTGTGGCTGTGCCACTCTTGTGAGACGTGCAAGAGGAGAGCCTTGGATAAATTTGGGGTTTGTGTATAATTTAGGGATGTTTTGTAGGTCTTTTGCTGCCTTGTAAGTGTTTGTGTATAGAGAAAATTCAGTTCCTTGCATAACTGGCACAGTAAATGCTTTGCAGAGGTCTGAGGGTGTGTTACACTAATTGTTGACAGTTTGCTCCGCAGCTCTGTGTCAGATTGAATTTCAGTCTGTTCCTTTTTATTGCCAACATGACCCAAACACAGAAGGCAGTGCTGCTGTGGCCACAGCAGATGTCAGTGCTGCATCCTGGTTACAGATGTGGTGCTGAGCTTGGCTTCAGTCGTGTGCAGGACTGTGCTCCATTCCTGCACTGCTGTACCTGCAGTGGCTCCTTCCTCCTCTTGTGTTTATTTACTGGGTCTGCTGCAGGGAACTCAGTCAACAAAACCCATTTCAAACCTCAAATCCCTTCCTCAATTAATACACTCTCCGAAGACAATCAGGCACCCTGTATTAAGCGAGTGTGCAGCTTGAAATATTGCTGAAATGGCAGGCAAAGCTCTTAATTGTGTTTAAACACTGTGTTGGAGCATTGTGCAATGTAGAATGGATTTGTGGAGCTGAATTGTCCTTGTTTCCTCAGACAGGCGCTGATGGTCCATCACAGGGTGGGCTGGTCTGCAGAAGAGAAGGGAACTCAGGCAGGAGAAGACTTCCCCAGGCTGTTGGGAAGTCCCACAGCGCTCTCCCTCTGAAATCTGGGGATTACAAATACTTGCAGAAATGATACTGTGTATTTTAAGCAACTTATGAAACATTATTTGAGGGATTAAAAACTTGGATGCCGAGTGTACAAAGAATAGGAGAAGGATTCTGGGAAAGCTGTAAGACTCTTGGGTGGCAGCCAGTACCAGGCTGCCAGTTGTTCCTGTCTATAATTATGCCAGCATTAGTGCTTTCATAAATCTTGGGAGAGAAGGAGCAGAGAGGCTATTTCCAGGCTATTAATGCCAGGATAATTAGAAATATCGGCCAGCCTCTCCAATTAGTGCCAATAGAATCCAAAATACCAGCCAGTCTGAGTAATCTGAATACCAGTTGGTCTCTGAGTGAGTCTGGGGAATGTACAATACCAATTCTAGAAGAGAAATATATACAATATCAGGGTTTGTACTGTTATAAAGTTAAGAATGCCTTAAATGTTTGGCAACCTTGGCAAAGTTTTAACCAACCAGGCTGACAAATGAGAGTTTGCTTGGCCCAGTGCTCTCAGTTCAGGCACTGTGCTGTAGGTGAGATTTTCCATGATTTTCCTTTTTAGCCAGCATTGTTTTATTGACCACATGCTTAGCAATTGGTCACTTTGTTCTCTTGGAAAAAAAAAAAAACATAGGAAAATTATTTTTTAAAAGCTATTCTTAAATAGAAATCCAAAGTAAATTAAAGGTTTTCAATTATTTATAAGCAGTGAAGTCATTAAAGAGTTGAGGAAAAATTAATTTAAGGCAAACTCGACCTGTAAAAGAGAGTTTGCATAGGGGAAAAAAAATCTATTTTTAGTAGTGCTGCACTGATTAATGGATATTTTACTGAAACATAGGATTTCTAATTAGGTTTTGTGTAGTCTGCATTTTAAATATATTTCTGCTGAGCTGAGAAGTATGCTCACCTGTTATTTTTGTCCTAAAGGAATTCTATCATAGAACTCTGTAACTAGGAATTCTGTCATAGTACTCTATAGCTAGAGTTTTAGATGTGAAAAGGTTTTCTCATTTACAAAATGTTTTTTTGCTTTGGGTTTTGTGATTCTTTTCCAGTTGCACTCCTTAATTTACTTGAGCTGTGTAGTAATGCTACAGTTGGAGCAGGTGGGTGAAGCCGAAGGAGATAGTATGTAAAGGAGTTCTAGAACTAGTGTAGGCTCCCACTGTATATATAAATAAAAGTTCTGGCTGTTTGCCAGTGTGCTAAATGTCCCTTCAGTGCCTCCACGTTGTTGTGCTGTGCTGGAGATCTGTGTGGATGTTTCTACCCTGCTAAACACATTCTGGAGATTCACTACAAACGTCTCAGGGAGTTTTTCCTTCTGTGGCACAATCCAAGGGAGGAGAAGTGGAGAGTGGCAGGGGCTGGAGAGTGGGCCAGTGAAAAATGTGTGTCAGGCATTTCTGAGATCTTTAGTGGTGATGTTCTGAGCATGGAGGAGGAGGAGCAGCATGTCGGAGGGCAGAGCGAGCCCAGGGAGGCACAGCAGGTGAGGCTTTTGGCCTCAGGGATGGATGCCCGTGTAAATAGTAAAATAAATATTAAAAATTGTACAGACACGTGCCAAAACTAGTAAATGGCTCAGCAGAGCTTTTCAGTCAGAAGAAGTTGCAGGGATGGGCATAACCCTGTCTCTGGCACATGCTGGAGCCCATGGGTGTGCTTTGTCAGGCTTCCATTCTGGTGTGCTTTTGGGTACTTCATAATGTAATTGTCCAGTAATTTTGTATTTGAGTACAGAGATTAAAACTCCTTTCAACTGCTTCAATTCTGGCAGATATTATTTATGAGGAGCTAAGTCCATGCCCTTTCTCCTGACCATTTTCCATGTGTGGCCTAGAGCGAGTCCAGATCTTCCCTGTTACTTTAGGGTCTCTGTCCTGCAAACAGCTTGGCTTTATTTCTTGCCCATGGTGTCCCAAGTTGGGGTGGATTCAGAAGAGTTTTGTTTTGTTTTGTTTTAAATGTGGTGGGGTGGAAGAGAGAACTTGTGAGTGTCCTTGTGCTCAGTGGTGCTGAGTACAAACCAGCACCTGAGGAGGTATTTGAGAGCTGGGAAGGTGTCTCGATACCCTCTGGGCTGCTGCCTTTACCAGATGGATCCTTGCTCCAGGTCATGGTGATGTGAAGCTCCCACAAACCATCCTTCTGACAAACAACTTCCATGCTGAACTTCCCAAAAAACCCTGTTCACTCCTCATATGCCCTGTGCTCCGGGCAGTGGGGTGGGGGCAGAACCTGGCACCTTGAATTTTCCTCTGGGATGAGCGAATTTTGCCCCGGAGAGCCCGGGGAAGGTCACACCCAGCTTGTCCCGCTGGCTGTGGCCGTGCTGGAGCGTGGGGAGCGAGAGCCCTCTTGTGGGACAGCGAATTCCTGAAACAAGCCCAGCCAGGGATGCACGGGTGGAGCACAGTGCTCACAGAGAAGTGTTGGCTGCGCCTTTCCCGTGCTCCCGTGACTGAGCGGATTCAGAGATTCATTTCACTCATAATTTTCCCACTTTTTTATTAATGAGTGGGATAAATTGCTTTTCAAGCTGGAGCTGTAGAGACACAACTCCAAGAAGGGGAGAAGAGGAGGGATATGACAGCAGGCAGACTGTGCTGATCTGTGTGATTTTCAGAGCACCGCAGTGCTGTCAGTGCTTGCACAGCTTTCTCTATGAAAACTTCGAATTCTGATATTGTTTAACAGCTGCTTTTAGAATGAGCGTGGCGTGGTTTTGTTTCATAGCGATCCGATTACAGATTTCTCTCTTTCTAGGGAAAGAGGAACAGTGGTTTCAGAGAATGTTACTTTGGGAGCCAGAAGCATTGCAAGCTGACCAAGCTGTGCCCGGCTTTGGGCTACACCTTCCGGCTGGCAGCCCAGAATGACATCGGTACTAGGTGAGTTCTCAGGGTACACACTTTCTTGAGGAAAAGTGGTAGTTGAAAAGCTCAGTCAATGCCTATCAATGCCAGCATAAAGAGGAATTTCTGGGGGATTTTTGTTTCTTCCCTTTTCATGGTTTTGAGTTAAATATCTGACATGTGCTCTGTTACTAATGGTTCCAGGTAAATCAGGCTTTCCTTGGTGATATCCTTCACCCCCCAGGGAATTGCTGTGTACCTTCAGCATGATGAGATCAGCCTAAGCAGATAGGCTCCTTTTGAGGTGTTAAATGGTGTTTTGTGGTCTTTTCCTACTACAAAAAGAATACATCTGTTATGTAAAATTCCCACTGGGGACCTCTGTGAACCAAGAAAAACAAGCGAGGGGAAGTTGAGTTACAAATTTTGAAAGGCATCTTGATATATTTATTTTTCTGGCTTAAAGCAAAGCCCTTCTGTCTCTTTTCAGCAGTACAGTCCCTTCCTTCTTCAGGACTGGCAGAGCTGGCTGATGGGGTGGGGAAGAAGGGAGAGACAGGCAGGACTGAGAGAGGACAGGCACATCCAAGGCACTGGAAGATGAGGTTTAGCTTCTGCTTTTCCTTGCACACTAACTGATGCACTCACATGAAGATGGGTGAGAAATCAGACTTAGTTCAGTCCTCTGGGAGCTGCTAGGGAGCACTGGGATGAAATGTTTTGCAGCTGAGGGGCAGAGTGTGCTCAGAGAGACTTTGTGCTGCAGGGGCAGTGTGTGCTCCTGTGCTCAGGCAAGCAGAACAGGCCAGGAAAGGTTTAGCTGTGAAGAAGCCAAACATCCAGTGCCCTTGTGTACTGCTTTATTGTCCTTCTTAGCTAAACAGGATCTAATCATTATTACAAGGACACAAAAGAAACAGCAGTGGTATGTAACAATGTGTTTTGTGGAGGGAGACTCCTGCATTGTTCTGTCTTCTAAAACACAAACCTCTCAGTAATTTATAGCTTTAGAAAGCTTCTTTATTCATGTTCCCGTGTTTTCTCTGACATAGACTGAGACCACTCATGTGTGCACGGAGTCCCTTTCCCAACTTCTTGCAAGATTAATTCCCTCCCCATTGAAATAATACTCAATGTGGAGAGGGAGGGGGCTGAGTGGAACTGGAAGGGAATTGGGTTTGTGCAGAGTTCCCAGTTCTGGCATCTCTTTTCTTTGCCAGATTCCAGATTTTTAAAGTATCTTTGTGCTGTGTTTCAACACTCCTCCCCCACTCCCACCCCCCTTTTTGTTTTGTTCTCCTCCTCTCTTTTTTCTCTCCCCTCAGGCTATTGAGGAAGAAGTGAGCTAAAAACTATTTGTGGTCAGCTGCTATGTGCTAATCTGTGAGATAAGCACCAGTAACACATGCCTTATTTTTATAGACAGCACTCAAAATTAAGGCATGACAATGTCATCTAACACTTCATGCCATGAGATGGTTTTGGTTTGTTGTAATGCTTGTGGACCTACCATGTATGATGATTTTTGTCTTGTTTGGGTTTTAGTTACAGGTAGTTTATTTCACTAAAAGTGTATTTCGACAAGTAGGTTATTTTTGAGAAAGAAGATTCAGAATAAGGAGATTTGGCTTTTTCTGTGTGTTAAGTTCATGGTGTGACTTTAAAGCACAAAGTATGTTTTGTACTTTGGAAACAGATTTGAAACTTACAAGAATGTCACCTTCCATTGAGGGCTTGATCAGAGTTTATAGAGTTTCTATTCTGCACACCTTAGGTTCAACATCCAAAAGTTGAACACTTGAGGCTTTATTTCCTATACTTTAGTTCCCCTTTGATAAATGAGATTTTCCTCCCCAGTTAATACCGAGTTAATATTTTTAGGCATTCAAATATTTTTTTCCAGTGTTATTGTGGTGAGATCTGTAAAAATGACTGTGAGGACACATTATCCTGCATTTTTTTCTATTCTTAGTTCTGGCATTTCCTAGCTGGGTGTTCATCTTTTCCACCTGAGAAATTTGAACTTTGTCCAAATTTTTTGAAAAAGTAAAATACTTCTCTAAGTACATCGAGGTTTAGGGCTCTTTAGCTTTGGTTGGTGGTTTTTTGTTTTTTTGGTTTTTTTTAATTTTTTTGTTTGTTTGTTTGGGTTTTTGTTTGTTTGGGGTTTTTTGTATTGTTTCTTTGCTTGGGGAGGATATGGAGGTTTATTTGATTGTTTTTAATGTTCCCCTGTCTCTGCTCTGTCTCTGGCAGTGGGTACAGCGAGGAGGTGATTTGCTACACTGCAGGCAATATTCCTCAGACCCCTTCTGCACCACGGCTCCTGCGAGCTGGTGTGACGTGGATCTCGTTGCAGTGGAATAAAGTAGAAGGGTGCACACCAGAGGAAGTGATTTCCTACACCCTGGAAATTCAGGAAGAAGATAATGTAAGTTCTGTGTTGCTATAAAGTGCATGACTTAAACTGAATTTGGGTTTATTAACTGGAGATGACCGAGGAGAAGCATGGACTGCTGCTTTGGAGGGCCTTCCAGGAGTACTGGGTACTTGGCAGGGTGGAGCTGTGTGATTTGCTCTGCTGCACAGCAGAATTAGGAATCCTTAGCTAAAAATCTCTGCTGTCATCTGTGATTACTTCTGTGAGATACAGGGCAGCTTGTTCCCAGCTAGGTCAGTCTGCCATGTCCTCCTGGCTGCTCCTTGGTGGGCTTGTGTTCTGTCATCTGTCACTTCCAGTTCTGTAGCAGGTTAAACTGCCACGATTGGTTTTGTGCTTATTTTGCAGCAAAATTAAATTATTCAGGGCAGCTGCAATATGTTCCTTCTAAAGAAAAAGTATTGTGGCCTTGCAGTTTAAAAGTAGTAGTAGTAGTAATAATAATATTATTATATGTTTGTTTTATCACTTTTTTTTTAAAAAGCACTCAGCTATAAAGCTCGTTTGCTGTAACGTGTTGTAGGTACAGACTAACACAGGGAACACTTTCTCAGACTCCTCACTTACGGGAATTCGTTTGGTTTTGTATTTTTTTAGGATAGCGTGTTTCACCCAAAGTACACTGGAGAGGAGCAAGCCTGTACTGTGAAGAATCTCAGAAGAAGCACACAGTATAAATTCAGGGTAAAGTCTTTTTCCTCTTGGCATTGTGTAGTTTTTTCTGGTTTGGATTTTTTTCCAGTCACTACAGGGATCCTTTAATGCTCCCTCCAAAACTGAGTCATCAAATACAAATTTGCTTTATACTGTGACCTCCTGTATTAAACTGTTAGTTGTATTTCTGCTTTTATCACACAGGAGATACTGTTGCTCAGACTTTGGGGAACAATCCCAGTTCTCAGTGCCACCTGGGAGGATGTTGTAAAAGTGTAACTCAGGGTGTGAGGTGGTGGTGATGATATTGGCTGCATAACTCCCAAAAACCCGGTCCCTGGTGACAAACCCCATCTCACTTCTACAGAATGCAGCAAACACTGTCAGGTGCCCAGCCAGCACAGGGGCCTGTGCTCCCCTGGCAGCCACAAATTGAAGCTTTTCTGTCTCATATGTCAGTGTGGCTGGTTCTGGAGCTGCTTTTTAGCAGGTGTTGGTGTTTTCTATTCTGTGGAGGCTCATAAACACAGAGCCCCTGAGAGATGCTCTGGAGTCTTCCTGCAAACACCAAGTTCAGTCACTTTGCTCTCAGGCTGCTGTGGCTGGTGCGAGAAGACAGCCCTTAGTGCTTCCCTGCAGCCCTGCTTTCAAATTAAACATGGATTTTACAAAACTGCATTGATATCAGAGCAGATTTGTAGCCTGGTGTCACTGGCTGCAAGCACAACTTTGATCTGACTTTTAATTGTGTGATTACTGATACTCTGAATTACTTTGTTGTAAATAGCAGTTAGAAATACCTCCAAAACAAAAATAGCAAAGTTATAGTTCTCTTACTTTTCTTTTATGAGAAAAATACTGCAAGTTGACACAGTTATTTTTATAAAGTGACTTTTTCTTTCAAGAGAAAACCAGCATTGCTTTTATTTTAAACGTGTCATGATGTATTGCTGATGGAGGGAGGGGAAGAAATCACTGTGGTTTGTCAAGAAACATCATGACAATCTAATATCTGTTATTACAATCCCACACACTTTGGGATGTGACATACTTTCCAATTTGGTGACATTTGTGCAATTACAAAGAAGTCTGCCAGAAAAGCAGTTGCAGTGAGCAAGGGCAAACTCTTTGTGGTTTTGTTTCAGCTGTTTGCTTCCAACGTGGAAGGGAAGAGTTCTCCCAGCGAAGTGCTGGTCTGCACAACCAGCCCAGACAGGCCAGGACCTCCAACCAGACCCGTGATCAAGGGGCCAATAACATCTCATGGCTTCAGTGTGAAGTGGGGTAAGCTCAGATTGCTCTAGCACAGATTTTTGGGGTGGTAAGAAATTCAAATAAAATCACTTAAATATGTGTTAGAACTTAGATTTTTCATGCTCACTCTCCAAAGTTGAATGTGTTTGGAGAACTTGACAGCTTAAATTTTTTATTCTTCTAAAAGGTGTGTAGAGGCTCTTGTGTGTTCAGAAGCAAAAATGTTTTAGTTTTGATTAATTCACACTCAAGCACATCTTCAGGCTTTTCACTCTCCATTTCAAGTCCCATTTCAGCTTATTAATGGGGCAAACCTCCAAACAGCTTCTCTTTCAGTGTTTTTTCCATACAATTTGTTTGGATCATCATTATCCAGCAGCCTTATTCTGATTCATGCTGAAAACAAATGTCTGTCACCCACTTCTGCTGCACATAACCTGGTGTAGTTAATGTGGAGGACTTTGTGGAGAAGGAGCTGGATCAGAAACAGGTTTGGTAATTGTTATCTTTCACTCCTATTCTTGTCTTATTTTTTCAGATCCTCCACAGGATAATGGTGGTTCAGAAATCCTAAAGTATTTGCTGGAGATTTCTCAAGGAAGTCCAGAAGGTAAACTTGAGACAAGTTGTCTCAGCTCCAAAACTGTGAAAACTAATATATGGAAGTCCTGACTCTTTAGGTTATTAGTGTTATTGTCATTAATGCCCTAATAAAGCGATTGAAACAGAGTTATGTACTTTGGGGGATTCCTGGGTGAGGTGGGCTTGGATTTTGGGAAGGTTTTGTAGTGAGATTTTTAGGTATCCCCTTTCTACTTATGATGAATTTTAGGTTATATGGCTAAATCTATAAATATTTTTATTTATTTTTGTGTGCATGTATTTGCACATTTATACATTATATATAATACTCATATTTATTTATATTTGTAAGTATATGTATTTGCATGCATGTCCATGTTTTATGTCAAGTGGGAAATAACATTCCTATAGTAATACTAATGATTTTCCTGAAAGACATAATTTGTGGAAGACCACATTGAAGATTTTCCTTTCTCCTAGACACTCCAAAATGTTTTGCTTTCCACTTCTTTAAACTTGGATGTATCTTGTTTTTAGCAAATCAGTGGGAAGTGGCCTACAGTGGCTCTGCTACAGAATACACCTGTACTCACTTGAAACCAGGCACTTTGTATAAACTCCGGGCGTGCTGTATCAGCACTGGTGGACACAGTCAGGTTGGTATTATCTAACAAAAAGGGCTGTTTGGTTTATGTTTTTCAGGGATTTATTTGCTAATTTTAGTAAAATACTTTGGCTTTCAAAAGAAGGGAAATGTTTTCCCTGTAGCACAGTAAAACTGCACTGATTGCAGTTCATCTCATGCTGCGAGTTGCTGAATTTTAGATTTCTATGTGTACATCATTTTCTTCTCAGCAAACTGCAATTTAGTGAGATTTGGTTTCCTCAAAACCAATCTGTAGATGTTTATATTTACATTAGAAAAGACCATCATGTTTGTCTAATGTGGCCACTTGCTTGAAAAAAGCCAGAGGCTCTCATGTTCTTGACCCTGTATTGACTGGAGGTGCAGAAAGGGGTAGTTTGTTGTAACAATTATCTTCCATATGGCAGAATCCTTTAAGTTTTGGGGTTCCTTTTTTGAGGCCCTGATTCCTGTAATTCTCCTCTTTAATTTAAATTCACTTCAGTACCCATACACTTATTCTTCCTGCTTTGATAAGTTTTTTCTCATTTAAGATTGAGTACTTTAGATCTCGACATTATTTTAAAACCAAGGAAAATTAAAACAGAGAGCCGGGCATTGAGAATGCTAATGAAGGAACTCTATTAATTGTGTTTGTACTAACATGCTTGATAGCCTCTCCTCTCCTTTACTGTTTATATAAATTTCCATGAAGTGGTGGGTGTAGAAGACAATTTCCTGTGCTGCTCTGCAGCTGTGCCTGACTTTGAACTTGGTGGCCATGGCAGAGGGGTGGCTGAGCTGTGTCCATACCAGAGGGGTGACTGAGCTGTCGTGGTACCAGAGGGGTAACCCAGCTGTTGTGGTGCCAGCTGTGCCCATGCCAGAGGGTAACTGAGCTGTGCCATGCCAGAGGGTAACTGAGCTCTGTTCTCCCCCAGTGCTCCGAGAGTTTACCTGTCCGTACTCTGAGCGTCGCGCCGGGGCCCTGCCGCCCGCCCCGGCTCCTGGGCAAGCCGAGGCACAGGGAAGTGCAGCTGCAGTGGGGTAAGCAGTGCAGCATCCTGCTGCTCAAAAGCTTTGCTTCTGCTGCTCAGCTGCTGACTTTGAGCCTTTGTTTCTGCTGCTTGTGTCCTGTTCACTGGGAAGCACACTGCAAAGTCCGGTGGAGTCTGAGCAAGTCAGAAGTGCAGCTTCTCATCAGGTGTGGGGGCTCAGTGTTGGATTTCTGAGCTCAGCTGGCCTTTAGGTCTTACACTCTGCTCCCATTTTGGTTTTTTTAGCCCTGTCCCTGAGATATCCTTTTATTTCAAAAGCACAGTGTGACTAAAAATCTCTTTATTTTTTTTTTTAAATCTTTGCAGTATTGGCTTGGCCAGAAGCATTTTGGTACTTTTAATGCATAACTTCTTTCAAAAATTTGAGTTAGAACATATTGAGGGGTTTGGGTGGCATTTAAATCCTGTTCCACAGTATAACACACATAATCTATTGGATCCAAAATATTGGATTATTTTGCAAAGATGTTGGACTACAGTCATGGCACCAAATGATCAAAAGCTGCACATTTTTCAGAATACAAGGCACACGCCAGTTTCCAACAGAGTGTTTTCTTTGCAGTGATAATCTTGCAGCATCCAAGTATTTTTGTGGCATCATTTGTTAAGCCAAAATCTGCATAAGTAAAATTTCTACCTGTCAAATATATTTCAGCACCAGTACAAAAATTCACCCAAATGCTTCCTGGAAGCATTTTGGTGGCTGCTGTTTTTCTGATCCCTCGGTAGTTTGATTCTGTGGTACTGGCTTGTAACATAACATGCGGGTATTATCAAATGCATTGTTTTCTTGGGCAAGAACAAAGGTCTCCACAACAACAGAGAGATATCTGTGTGTGTATCTATACAGAGAAACAGAAATATACATTTCTGTAATAGATGAAGTAAAAATGGCTCTTCCTGGCACACGCCCTAGCGTTACTAAGAAATTTCACCATTTCTTTTAGATGTCCCTCAGTCAGAAAGTGGCTGCCCTGTGTCTGAGTACAGTGTGGAGATGACAGCCCCTGAAGAAGAGGTTTCTGAGGTGTACCACGGGGCTGAGCTGGAGTGCACCGTGAGCAGCCTCCTGCCCGGGGCCACCTACAGGTTCCGAGTGCGGGCGCGGAACGACGGCGGGGTACGTGCTGCTGCTCGGGGGGCTCTCAGTGCTGCTCAGCGCCAGGGGGACGTGGTGGGCAAAAGAAAAACCATCTGGTAAATGCTTGAAAGGAACTTGGGAGGAAGAGCTGCTGCTTCGGACCTGGGTTTCTTAAAAGGAGATTTTGGGTACTGATGCGATTTGACTGGCCGGAATCAGCTGCTCCCAAAATGTGCAGAATCCCTGCTGAAAGTCACAGCTGCTTGCAGGGATGATTCTCTTTATCCTTGTTCTGTTGCATTTCCTTCTTTTTGTTTTAAATCTCAAGTGTGTAATAACAAGAACTGCAGTTTCACCCAGGTAGTATATTTTGAGGGAAACTCACATTCCTGGTGATTTTTTTTTTAATTTCAAAAAACTGTGTGCTTTATAGATTCAATGAGATCCTTTTATTAAATTATTTCCTTGGAAGAAGTGCATTCCCAAATACATCAGAAATTCTGTCTGATGTCCATGGAGATCTGCAGGAAGATATTCTTTTTCATTGAGGTTTGAGTTGATTATGCTTGCCTTTGTGTCATTCCAGTGGTGTTATATAAAGTCCTAACTAAACTACATGCACTGATGTGTTTCTCCCCAGGAAATCCTGATGACAAACATAACACAAAGGTTTAAAGTTACTTACAGGGAGAAGTTCTGTTAAAATGTAACTTGGGTATTAGAAAAATCTGCAAGACTGTTAAACTGCTTTGTCTTAAAAATACCCTGTATTTTGTTTTTGTGAAAAATAAATTAAATGCACATGGAAAGATTAGATTTACTTGCTGGAGTGAAAGCCATGGCCTACCTGGTCACTTTGAATATATGATGCCTTGCCTTTTTATTTTATATTTTTTTTTTTGGCAGAACAGTTGCAAAGCATTTCTGGTTCCACCCTTTGTTAAATGAGGGGGCTGGTTCTGGTTTGGCTGGGTTTTTCTACCAGGTGCAAAATAGGGAGGATGTCCTTTACCAGATTCTTTCTCGAAAACAGCAGAAGTCAATAAATGACATTTTTTGACACGTGCATTTTATGTAAGACAGAGCAATCAGTGTTGGCCTTTCTTGGATGGCCGATACTGATAAGTCTGATGAGAAATTTTTTGAGGTTCTTAATTTCTGTGTCGTTTGGCCTTTTTGTAGTTGCTCATTTTTCTCATGCTCACTAATACTGCATTACAAAATAAGTAAATATCAGTGTTTTTCCTCTAATTGCTACCTGGTGAAGCGCCTTTGTTCTGGAGAACGATTTCTAATTAACTTGGGGATGTGCTGAGCAAACTTCACTCTTCCACTCAGGAGGAGGCCTCAGAGAGGCTGTTTCAGTGCTATCTCCCGTCCTCACACTGCTGGCTGAAGCCAGCTTCCCAAACTGCTGAAAATTGGCTCTTTTTTTTTGTTGGTTTT